>JAJLVP010000256.1:0-154645 GCA_030570435.1 Pichia ethanolica | reverse complement strand
TGCAATTTATTTAGTATATAAGTTTCTTAGTTATGTTACAATGTTAATATATAATTAACGTTAATTACTATTAGATAATCTATCTTGCCTTTCAATTGCTTTATTAGCTGTATGAGCAACAGCAGCTGCAACAGCAGCTTGAACATTTGTACTTGAACCATTTAATAAATGTGGTACTTCCTCCATTTTAATACTTTTAGGGTTTTTATGAGCTTCAGGTATTTCTAATACATAATTGGTTGCATTTAAAACAGTATTTAAATTTTCAATTCCACCAACTTGTTCAATTAATGTATTACAATCATGATGAGCAAATAAAATTGTTCTTAAAGTTAAAGCATGTTCACGTAATGTACCAACTTGTTCACGTAAAAATTCATTCTCTTTCTTAAATTCATCTAAATCATTTTTCATATTTTCAATCATTTCTTTCTTTCTTAATCTACATTTTGAAGCAGCAACTCTATTTCTTTCAAGGAAATTTTGTCTCTTCTCTTCCTCTGTAAGTCCAAGTTTCCTCTTTTTTGGCTTTGTTGAATTTGATGTATTCTTATTTATTTTAGAAGAAGTTGATGAAGTTGATGAAGGAGATATTGTTTCTTTATTCTCATCAATGTTATTATTGATATTATTATTTATATCAGATACATTTAATGGTATATTATTATCGTTACTATTTTTAATACGTTTATTAGATTTTTTAGATTCATTTAGATTTCTCTTGTTATTTTGAATATTATTATTATCATTATTATTACTATTATTATTATTACTATTACTATCATTATTATTAGTTTCAATTTTATCATTATTCAAATTATTTTGTTGTGAATTATCTAAATTTGATAATGCATTCATATCTAAAGTACCTAAAGTTGGAATAATTAAACCTGATAAACCTGTTGATAAAGGTTTATTAATTTTTGGATCTGATAATGATGTTGTTGATGATGCTGTAGTTGTAGTTGTAATTGGTATTGAATTAGTTATTACTTGATTATTATTATTATTATTATTACTATTATTACTTGAATTATTGCTATTATTGTTTGTCATTGAAAGTGAATTATTTGTTGGCACTAATGATAAATAATTATATAATGAACTATTTTGAAAATAATTACCAGGACCGGGAGTTAAACCAGTACGTATTGAACTCTCGTTTGGTGTTAAACCTGATCTTTTTGCATTCATTATAAAATTATACATTTGTTGTTGTTGTTGTTGCTGTTGAATATTATTATTAGAATTACTATTTGAATTATTATTATTAGGATTATTATTTGTATCTAGAATTTGATTTTGTGTTATTGTTTCTAATATATTATTTGAATTAACTTGTTGAATATTTTGATCAGATGATTTATCAGTTTGTTGATTTTGCTGATTTTGTTGTAGTTGTTGAATTTGATTTTGAAGATTAACAAAATTTTTATTTTGAATTACTTGTTGTTGTTGTAATTGTTGTTGAGCAATTGATAAACTATTAGGAGATAAAGAATTTAATGAAGATAAATTAATTTGTGTAGTAGGATTTTGAGGCTGATTTTGAGATTGATTTTGAGATTGATTTTGAGATTGATTTTGAGATTGATTTTGAGGTTGATTTGGTTGATTTTGTATTGGTTGTTGTAAACCTGGAGTTGTTGGGAAAAGTGAACTCCAAATACCAGGAGTTGCAACAAATGAACCACCACCTGGAGATATAAAACCAGGTAAAGGTGGTAAAACACTAGAAGAGAATTTTTTTGAACCACCTGGTGTAAGTACAGGTGGAGACATTGTTTGTTGATCAAAACGTTGTGATATATTATTATTAATACTATTTTTATTAATAAGATTATTATTGTTTGATTTTAAATCTAATTGATTATTATTTTTCGTTATTATCATATCAGAATGTTGTTGCTGTGACTGATTTTGATTTTGAATAGGTAATGAAGTTGCAGATGATGATTGATGTATATTTTGTGATTGATTTTTATTTAATAAATTAATATCATTTAATTTATCATTTATTTTTATATTATTATTATTATTATTATTATTATCCTCCTTTTGAGCAAATGATCTTTCAAATGGATTTGGTTCTAAATCTAAACTTTTAGTATTTGAATAAGCTGATGAAACTATATCAGGATTTGATTGAGAATTTGAATTTGATATATTAATTACACCTGAAGTTATTGTCGTTGAAGGTAGTGACATTATGATAATATGTAATATATATGTTATATATTAAATGTTAAATACGATATATAATATGGTAATAAAGAAAATAAAAGCTAATGATCTAATAATTGATAAGAATGATATAATTTGGAATGGAATTAGAAAAGAAAGATATAGGTAATAAATTTGATTCAAATAGATAATCTATGACTAAATCAATAAACAACTAAAAACTGAAAACTAAAAGATTAGAAAAAAAAAGAAAAAAATAAACGATGTAATGAAATAATGTTATTATAAATCAGCAAATCAATAAAATCAGTAAAATAAATAAATAAAACAGGAATAAGGTACAGAAAAGATATGCAAAAATTGTGAAAATACAAAATAAACAAAAATAGACAAAGATGTTTATTATTATTAATAATACATTACTGATTATTGAAATGACATCATCCAACTGAAAACAGAGAGGGCCAAAACTAAAACTAAAACTGAAACTGAAACTGAAACTAAAGCTAAAAATAAAAATAGTGGCTTATTATTAATAATTTTATTATTGAGAAAAGCGGGATAGGCACAGTTTTTAGTTTTTAGATATTTTTGATTTTTTTTTTCGCCGTCGCGCTGCGCAAACAAAACAAAAAACAGAAAACTAAAAAAGACAACGTTGGACGTTTGAAAAAAAAAATTGTGAGGGCAAATTATTTTGAAAGGAGTAGAAATTAGCAGCAGAAATATATATTTGTTCAGCAGGCACGTGACACGGTGGTTTAATTAATATAATTATATATATACTATTAATCAATTTATTTAAATTCACATCTCACAATCGACTCATCAGATCATATAATGAATAACGAAAAAAAATTGAATTTAAAAGAATATGAAAACAAACATTTAATCAACTACTAATAGAGATAGATAAAAATCTTATAAGATAAGATTAATTCGGTTGCTGCGCCACATATATGACAGATATTAGAAATTAATAATTTAATTATTTGTGTGAATAATGTTAATAATATTGTGGCGAATGATATCCTCTCACTCTCTGATAAGATATTTTTTATTCACTATATTATATTGTTATATACTATTCTAAAATGACAGTACTAAATAAATAATATATTTAACCTGGCTATAGTAGTAATACTTGAGGGCTCTGTTTCAATTTACTGTAGCCTTTTCTTTTTGCCCTTATTATCTACTTATTTCAATTGTATTTCATTAATTGTTTCTATAAATTAAGAATAAGAGGCAATTGAGTAATCAAATAATGAATTCATTTAATCAAAATGAATATCCCCTTATTTCAATTGATCAATTTAATAAAAATAGTTTAACAACTCATCATGCAGAAAATTATTGTGCAATGTATGGAGTTGGTGGTAAAACTTCATTTTTTGGACCTGATATACCAAAACCAAATAATATACCATCAAAAAAATTATCATTTGAAGATTATAATACTTTATTAAATATTTGTGGTGATTCTTGGAGTCAAATTGATTATTCTTGTTGTGATTCTGATCAATTAAATCAATTAAAAGTCAATTTAGCAAAAGTTGATCCAATAATTTCCTCTTGTCCAGCTTGTAAAGAAAATTTTTATCAATTATTTTGTCATTTTACTTGTTCACCAAATCAATCTTTATTTATTGATGTTTTATCTTCAAAAAATTCAATGAATAATTTACCAATTGTTGATAATTTAAATTTTTTTATTGATCCTTTATTTGCTTCAAATTTTTATGATTCTTGTAAAAATATTAAATTTGGTGCAACAAATAGTTATGCAATGGATTTAATTGGTGGTGGTGCAACTAATTATATTGATTTTTTAAAATTTTTAGGTGATAAAAAACCAGAAATTGGTGGTTCACCTTTTCAGATTAATTTTAATTATTCAATTGATAATAATAATAATACCAATAATAATAGTAATCTAACATTACTTGAATTAGATTCTAAATTTTGTAATGATTCAGATCCAAAATTCTCTTGTGCTTGCTCAGATTGTCCTCAAATTTGTCCTCAATTAAATGAATTACCAAATATTGGAAATAATTGTCAAATAATGAATATTTCTTGTACTTCATTTTACATTCTTTCAATTTATTTCTCAATTTTAATAATTTATTATTTATTTACATTCTTTAAAAGATTATATATTAAAAAAAATTCAAATAAAAATCAATCATTTTTCGCAGATGATAATGATTTACTTGAAACTTCAATTTTACAATCTTCAGATTTAGATCCAGAATTGTCATTTTCTTCTCAAACAACTTTAAATTTAGTTTCTTTACATTCACGTAAATCTTATATTATTAATAATTTCTTTGAAGAAAAATTTTTTAAATTAGGTTATTTTTGTTCAACTTATCCAAAATTTATACTTATAATTACTTCAATATTTATTATATTATTATCTTCATGTATGTATTTTACTCAATTAGAAACAAATCCAATCAATTTATGGGTAAGTCCTTCATCAAATGCATTTATTGAAAAACAAAAATTTGATGAAAGTTTTGGTCCATTTTATAGAACTGAACAAATTATAATTAAAAATTCATCAGGTGATTCAATTTTACAAGATTATAATTTTATAAAATGGTGGTTTGAAAAAGAAAATCAAATCAAATCTTTAACTTCAATTGTAAAAATTGATAATAATGAAATTGAAATTAATTATAATGATATATGTTTTAAACCTTTAGAAGATACTTGTATTTTAGAAAGTTTTACACAATATTTTGATGGTGATTTAAATAATTTACCAAATGATTCAAATTGGAAATCTAAAATTGAAAATTGTGCAAATTCTCCAGTAACTTGTTTACCAAGTTTTCAACAACCTTTAAAAAAATCATTAGTTTTTGGTGGTAATTCATCAGATGTTTTATCTTCTGAAGCAATTATTGTAACTTTTTTAAATAATAATTTTAATGATCAAAATAGTAATGATATTATTAAAGTTTCGAATTGGGAAAATTCATTAGAATCTTTTGTTTTAAATAATATAACAAAAGAAGCTAAAAATTATGGAGTTGAAGTTAGTTTTATGACTGAAATTTCATTAGAAAAAGAATTAAATAAATCAACAAATACAGATATTAGAATCGTTATTATTTCTTATTTAGTAATGTTTGCTTATGCATCTTATGCATTATCAATGAATCAAAATTATTATAATATTTCAAGTGGAAATAATAATAATAATAATAATAATATATCATTTATTAATTCATCTTATATAACACCATTTGGAAAAATTTCTCATGACAATTTTATTTTAAGATCATTAACAAAATCAAGATTTTCGTTAGGTTTAATTGGAATTTTAATTGTTTTATTCTCTGTATTTTTATCAGTTGGATTTTGGAGTTTATTTGGTTTAAAAGTTACTCTAATTATAGCAGAAGTTACCCCATTTTTAATATTAGCAGTTGGAGTTGATAATATATTTTTAATTTATAATGAATTTTTAAATATTGAAAAATTAACAGTTACAAGTTCAATGGAATTAAATGAAAAAATTGGTAAAACAATGGCTAATATTGGACCAAGTATTTTATTAAGTTCATTATGTCAATTTATTTGTTTTAGTTTAGGTAGTTTTGTTGGAATGCCAGCTGTTAAAAATTTCTCATTATATATTTCAGTTGCAATTATTTTTAATACAATTTTACAAATAACAGCATTTGTTTCAATTTTAACATTAGATCAATATAGAATTTTAAATGGAAATTTAGATTTATTATATTTTATTAAAGTTGAAAATAAACCAATTTCATTACCATCAAATCCAGTTGATGTTGAAAATTCAGAAGATTTAACTAATAGTATTGCACAAATGTTAAATGAAAGTGATAATAATAAAAATGGATTTATTAAAAATTTATTTAAAGATAAAATTGGTTCATTAATTTTTCAAAAAGAAATTAGAAATTCAATTTTATTAATATTTTTAACAATATTTGGTATTTCCTTATCTTTGATTCCAAATTTAAAATTAGGATTAGATCAAAGAATTGCATTACCATCAGATTCTTATTTAATTAATTATTTTGATGATATTTATGATTACTTAGATGTTGGGCCACCTGTTTATTTTATTATTGAAGATTTTGATGTTACTAATAGAATTCATCAACAAGAATTATGTAGTAAATTTACAACTTGTAATGAATTTTCACTTGTTAATATAATTGAACAAGAATATATGAGATTTAATGAAAGTACAATTGCAGAACCAGTTGCAAGTTGGATTGATGATTTTTTACTTTGGTTAAATCCTTCATTATCTGAATGTTGCTTATTAAAGAAAAATTCACCAGATAAATTATTTTGTCCACCATTTTCATCACCTAGAATTTGTGATAGTTGCTTTGCAAATAGGAAATGGGATTATCAAATGAATGGATTTCCAGAAGGTGAAGAATTTATGGAATTTTTTTATGCATGGATTGATGCACCTTCATATCCATGTCCATTAGGTGGTAAAGCAACATATTCAAGTTCTGTTTATTTAATTGAAGGAGAATTAAAAAGGTCATCATTTAGATCATCACATACTCCATTAAGATCACAAGATGATTTTATTTATGCATATCATAATTCATTAAGAATAATTAAAGAAATTAAAGAAAAACATAATGATTTAAAAATATTTGCATATTCACCATTTTATATATATTTTGTTCAATATGAAACAATTAAAGAATTAACATTTATATTATTGAGTATTGGATTATTATTTGTTGGATTAATTATGATGATATTATTAGGATCATTAAGAAATTCAATTGTTTTCGTAATTAATTTAATTTTAATAATTATTAGTATAATTGGATGGATGGTAATATCAGATATTTCACTTAATGCAGTTTCACTTGTTAATTTATTAATTTGTTTAGGATTAAGTGTTGAATTTTCTGTTCATTTATTTAAACATTTTAATTTTAATGAAACTCAAACGGAAGGTCCAAGAGATGGATATAAACAAAGTAGAGCATTTGGATCATTAGCTTATATTGGATCTACAACATTAGGTGGTATTACATTAACAAAACTAATTGGAATTGGAGTTTTAAGTTTTACAAGGAGTAAAATATTTAGAGTTTATTATTTCAAAATGTGGGCAGGATTAATTATTATTGCATCATTACATGCATTAATTGTTGCACCTATTCTTTTAAGTTTATTTGGAAGTACATCTGTCTATGGTAAGAGTAAATGGAGTAAAGTTATTAACGATGATATATTACGTCGTCAACGAGATGTGATTTAAAGCTCTGTTGTCAGTGAAAATAAAAATATGTATAATTATAAAATCTATATAAATCAAATCTAATAGAACACTTTCTTTGTGAGAACGACAAGTCAAAATAAAAAATCAAATAAAATGAGAAAATAAAAAATCAAATAAAATAAGAAATTCGTCTTTTCGTCTATTCGTCTTTTCGAGGCCTCGAATTTGCCAAACTGAATTTTTTTCTTTTTCTTCAACTTCAACTTCAACTTCAACTTCTGTGGGGTGCAAGAGAGAGAAGTGAGAATTGGAAGACGTGAAAAATGCAAAACATAATTATTTGAGGGAGGAAGAGTGTATAATGTGTAGGGTTTGCTATTTTTGTCGTTTTTTTTTTTATATCAACACAATATCTGTGCTATTTCGTAGATATATCGGAGGTATATATATGCATATATATGGTGATACCTTGTATGGAATCGTTAATTATTAATTCATCCATTTATATATAGCAAAATTTTTAAACAGCTATTTAGTTTCAACGATTTCCTTTGAGTTAAAATAATTTATCATGTTTTCTCCATTGAAATCGACTCAAACAATACCCTATCCACATCCACATGGACATACACCTCATCCAGATTATTCAGGTAACTCATCAACTTCTGGTAGTACCTCCAATAATAATAATACCAATAATAATAATAATAATAACAATAACAATAATGATATAAACAGCAATTCAAATAAGACAAATTCAGATGATTATGATGATATTCCACCTATATGGCATTGTGCAGTTGCTGGTGGTCTTGGTGGAGTAATAGGTGATTCTTCAATGCATTCATTAGATACTGTTAAAACTCGACAACAAGGTTCATCACAATTACCAAAATATCGTAGTACTTGGACAGCTTATAAAACTATATTTTCAGAGGAAGGTATTCGTCGTGGTTTATATGGTGGTTATAGTGCAGCAATGCTTGGATCATTACCATCATCAGCAATATTTTTCTTATCATATGAATCAATTAAACGTTATGAAATAAATGAATTAGGTATTCCTGAAACTCCAGCTTTTTTAATTGCTGGATTTGTAGGTGATTTTTTTTCAAGTATATTTTATGTTCCAACGGAAGTTTTAAAAACTAGATTACAATTACAAGGTAGATATAATAATAATTTCTTTAAATCTGGTTATAATTATAAAGGTTTAATTGATGCTGCTTTAACAATTATTAAAACTGAAGGTCCAGGTACTTTATTTTATGGTTATAAAGCAACACTGACTAGAGATTTACCATTCTCTGCATTACAATTCACATTTTATGAAAAATTCCGTCAATTAGCATTTTCTTTAACTAAAATTGATAATAATGTTGATAATTTTAATAAAGCAGAATCTAAATCATTACCTTTATATGCTGAATTATTAACAGGTGCAGCAGCTGGTGGATTAGCTGGTGTACTTACAACACCTTTAGATGTTGTTAAAACTAGAATGCAAACTCAAAATGGTACTTCAGGTTTGATTTTAAAATCAAATTCAATAATTTCAAGTTTAAAAACAATTTATACAGTTCAAGGTATTTCAGGTTTATTCTCTGGTGTCGCCCCACGTTTTGTTTGGACTAGTATGCAAAGTTCAGTTATGCTTTTATTGTATCAAGTATTTTTAAGTGCTTTATCAACAGGTGAAATTGCATTAGAATCATAATTTACTTACAATTAAGTATTATTATATTAGCAACACTCACTCAATTATTTATTTACTTATTTATTATTATAATATTATATTCCTGTACAAAACTAAAATAAAACATATATATATATATATATGTATAACGAGAAGAAAAGAAAAATAATATATGCATTTCTAATTAAAACAATCAACCAATCTCAAACACAGCATATAAACTAGAAAGAAAAGGAAATGAATCATTTTTATGCAAGAAAAAGACTAAGAAAAGGTATGTATATTTAGGTAATTTTACGCTTCAGAAAAGAAAGAACTTTTGTTGAATTCATTGTTATTGTTGAATATATGTAAATTTCTACTGATAGATTTATAAATTCATATATATATATATATGTATATAATATTTAAATATATAGACTACCAATACTAAATCTTTAACTTATAGTTGGTAAATCAGGCTTTGTGAAAAGAACAATATTTTCAACATCTTTTTTTGAAGAACTTTTCAGATATTGATTTTGATTGGAATACTAACTTTATATTAATTAATCCAGTCAAACAGATTTTTATGGATCCCTATAAATTGAATTGGGTATTTTATTTGTTGTTCAACAACGTTCGAAAACTCTATATAGCTTTGGCAAACTAGCAATTTCTATAACATCACGAATTAAGTTATCAGTTGCCAAAAACTTACGTTTAACAATTGGCATTAATAAATTTTCAAGACAATCTGAAATTTTACGTTTACGATCTTCTGAATTTTCAATGTCATCAGATATTGATTCAGGTATATATAGTAAAGCAAGTTGTCTTAAAATCCCCCCTAAACATTCTTTTTCATCATTCCAATTAACTTTCGTTATTACACGAAAAAGAAATAAACTCAATTTATTCCAACTAGGTATATAACCTTTCACTAATAATGGTAAACTTCTAAGTTTAGGATTTTTCTCATCTGTAATGTCAATTGTTGTACTAAAATATTCATCCCACATTTCAAACATATCAACAAAACAAGATTGAATTAAGTCATCCAAATCTGGTAATTCATTGATATTATTTTGATTAATATAATTTTGAACAAATTCTTCATTTTCATAAATTTCATCATTGATTAATTTTTTGATATCTATACCATCTTCATTCATGATTTCAATTTTACCAAAATTAGAAAAATCAGCCAATCCAATATGATAAAATAAATCAGCACATAAACTTGCATAGTCTACTAAATAAAGATTAACATCATGTTGAATACAACAAATTCTTTTCTCATAATCAACAATCCCAACAAATGTGTGTTTAGCAAATATATTTGTAAGTTGTTTATTTCCACGCTTTTGTAGATCTTGCCTTAAAGATCTTATTGATAATAAAGTTATCGGTTTTTTAACTTTTTCAATAGATGTGGTTTCAAGTATTGTAGATGAGTCAATATCGTCTTGTATATTTAAATGTATTGAATTATCCGAATTCAAATCAGTTGATGAGTCAATTGTAATTGGAGTTGAGGATGGTGTTAGATTATTATTTTGGGATTCTTTAATAAAGTTATTTAAAGTTGTTTGATTATAATCAGTTCTCACCATTTCATGTTCATACGGTTTTTTGAATTGTGAAATCTGTATTGGTTTTGTCTTTTCTGTTATTAAAGGTTGTGATAATGAAATTTTTGATCTTTTATTTCTCCTTTCCTCAATTTCATCTTCAATTTTTCTTGTATTAGTTAAAATTTGTTGAGTTAAAAATTTTCTTGAAGAGTCTAATTCAGATAATAATTTATCAAGAGATACAACTATGTATTCAATAATTTCATCATCATTTAAAAATCTAACTTCTTTTTTAGTTGGGTGAACATTAACATCAACATTCTGTGGTAATATTTCAAGTGATAAATAAACAAAAGGTTTATGTCCTTTTGGTAAATATGTTGAATATAAAGAACTAATAGCTCTTCTTAAAGGATCACAAACAACCAACCTGTTATTAATGAAAAAAATGGGTTGGATTGATTTTTTATTTTCAAAACTTGTATTACTTATCATTCCACTTAAACTGATTAAACCAAATTCATTTTTGAAATTTTCATCTAGATCAATTTCAACATTTAATAAGTTATTTGCGATATTAGAACCATAAATTGATCTAATTCTATCTTTTCTTGTTAAATTTTTTCTAATCATTAAATCCAAGGGTTTTCCCTGACGCTGGCAATTAAATCCAACATTTTCAACATGAATTGAATATTTATTCACGACATCTAGAATACTGGCATATTCTTCATTTTTATTTTTTAAAGCTCTTAATCTTGAAGGAACGTTATAAAATAAATCTTCAACCGTAATAATAGTACCTGTTTTACCTGCTACTGGTTTAATACCATTATCAAAACCATCCACTAATTCACCATTTTTATATATTGCCTTCCAAGCGCATTGATCTTCTGAAGTTTTAGTAATAACACTTAATTGTGAAACATGAGAAATACTTGCCAAAGCTTCACCACGAAATCCATAAGTTGAAATATTTTGTAAATCATTAAATTCAACTAATTTTGAAGTTGTAAAACGTTCACATAATATTGGCAAATCTTCTTTCATTATACCTTTGCCATTATCTGTTATTTGTAATAATTTTATACCACCATCCTTAACTAAAATTTCAATTTGAGAAGCTGAAGCGTCAATTGAATTTTCAAGTAATTCCTTTAATGCATTTGAAGGTGCAATTATAATTTCACCAGCAGCTATTAGATTCACAACATTTTTATCAAGTGGTAATATACGTTTTCTTTCCTCTGACATTCTTTGATTACCAATTTGCAGTTGTAAAATGTAAAACAGAAAATAGTAGAATTCGAAGATATGAGTGTATCAAAACGTGTTAATTATTCTCAGTATATATATAATTCCCGTAAAAGTAGTGAGTTATGTCAGTGATATAAACTGGAAGAACACCAAAGGAATATATAATAGTTATTGTAATTAATAAGAGAATGTATCGTATAATACACAAAGTTTCCTTCATGTATAGAGAAAGGACAGAAATAGCATAAAGAGGTTATTCAATTGGCGTCTAAAGGCAAAATCAAGCATCTGAGCGACTTCCTATTTAGGAAAACCAATTGTTATTTTCATATATTTTGCTTGACAACCTTATAACTTGAATATCTCTATTTTTTGTTGGAGTTTGGGAACAAAAGATAGGAAAGGGGGGATAAGGCAAACATTATAAAACTGCAAAGATGTATATATTTAAATAATGTTATCTTAACTGTTTTTTTTACTGGAGTAAAATCCGATAGTTATGTAAAAAAATCACTAAAACTAGCATCATATAACTCATTTCATTACACAATAAAATGAAAGGAGTTATACAATTTGATAAACCTTCCAAACTTCTTAACCTTGTTAGAATATACCTATTGAACAAAGTTGGCTTATTAAAGAGATCTTAACTTTGAAGATATGTTGCACCGCCACTTGTTGTATACGCCACACTAATGTTGAGTCAAGTAAAATGAAACTGAATTACATACACAGATGTTGATTAACAAATTCCTAAAGTTATTAGATAAGTTAATAATATGATAATATTGATCAACATATAAACAAATGGTAAATGAACTTTACGATATAATTGAAGAAGGAAAAGAAACTACTTTGTTTTTGTTTTATGCAGATTTATTAGATGGTAATTTAGATCCTTCTGATAGTAAAATAATTCAAATTTTACAAGATGATTTTAAATTTGAAAATTTATTGAGAAATTGTAATTTAAAGGAACAATTAAAGATAAGAAATATTAAAAATGAAATTGATAGAGATGTTAAAATTATTAATATGTTGATTTTAAAATTTGTCATAAATGAATACGAAGGGGTGACAAATGAACAATTATCTGAATTAATTATGGAAAAGAATAAATTTGGTAAACCAAAATTATATAATAGGGATTATCAATTTAATATATCTGATGAATTTGGAATGGTAAGTTTGGCAATCGGATTTAACAATGATTTAAAAGATTCTGATATTGGAATAGATTTAGCTAATCCTAAGGATATTGAAAATTTTAAACTTGATAAATTAGAAAATTTTTATAAAAGAGATTTTAAGTCAATTTTCAGTTACTATGAAATAGATCAATTGGATAAATATTTTAATAATTTAGATTATCATGATAGATTAAATAAATTGAGTCAAATATGGAGTTTAAAAGAAAGTTATTGTAAATATAAGGGAATTGGAATTACTGCTGGAATGGAAAATTTTCCATTCGTTGATAATATCAAACTACTTGATTTATCAAAAGATCAAATAAATGAGACTCTTGATAAGTTTATAATTAAGAGTAAAAATATTAAAATGAATAAAATTGAAGGTTACGATGCATTAAATTCAAGTTTTAAAATGCCAGAAAGTACATTATTATGTTCTGTATTTGGACATTATGAAAATATATGTTTGATTAAAATTGATGTTGAAAAACTTATAAAAAAATTTATATAAGGACAAACAAGAACTAAAAAAAAGAAAAGAAAAAAAAACACAAAAAGAGAGAAGATAAATAAATAAATAAATGGGTTTAATCTAATTTAAATGTATTCTCACAAAAATGTTTAATAACAGTTTTACCTTCATCAAAAGATGGGTCTGCATGTCTAACTATTGCAGCTGCATGAGTTGAATTAGTTTTAGTTATATAAATTGGGAATTTTGACCAATTTAATTTATTTAAATCTTTAATAATATCATTTTGATAACTTGATAAATTTAATTTAAAAGATTTTAAAATTTGATAATATTTAAAAGCTAAAATTTTCTTATTATCAATTAATTTATAATCAGTTTCCCAATTATTAATATCATCAATTGGAATTGAACATAATTTATTTAAAGTTGTAACTAAAGTTGTATTACCACCTAAAGAATCTTGGTTAAAAATTGATTTATCGATATTATTTGATGAAGTAATTGCATCAAAAACGGAATCTAAGAATACATCACCTTGATCATGTAAATCGTTTTCAAGTTTATTTAATTCATTTGTATAATTTTCACTTAATGATAAGGAAGATAAAGAAGGTTTTAATAAAGGAGTTGTTGAACCATCAATTAAATTGTAAACGCATAAATAATCTTTTAATTTTGGATATTCCCTTGTAACTCTGAAAAAAGAATGTACAACCTGTAAAATATTATATAAAATAAACCAAATAATCCACATTGGTATATAAATAAAAGTATTAAATAAAACAATTAACCATTTAAACTTTCTATAAAAGAGATTATTAATATAATTTTTGTTATTATTATTATTACAATAATAAGTTTCTTTATCATTTGAAATTTTTGAATTTTTCTTTTCGTTATCATAATCGATTAAACCAGTAAATTTAATTTTTTTATTAACATCTAAAATAATTGGATTATAATTATCAATAAAAGATAATTCAAATTTTGAACCATTTGAAAAATTAATAAAACCATTATTATCAATTTTAACATTTGGATTTTTATCTAAAATTTCAAATGGATTAATAAATGAAATTCCTGAAGTCCAATAAGAAGTTCTAATATCTGATCTAATATTTGAATATAAATTTAAATATTTAAATTTTTTTAAACCTTTAAAAAAATGTGAATTTTCCATTGACATTAATTTTAATAATGGTAAACCTGAATTTGTTTTATCTTTTAAAAACATTTGTTTACCACTATTACCTAATAAATAAGGTATAAAATAATTAAATAATTTAATACTTAATGAATTACCAGGAGTTAAAACTCCAACATGAGGTGAACAAAATGTTATAAAATTAATTGGTTTAATTAAATTAAAATAATTTTTAAAATTTAAAATTCCAATTGCAAATCTAGCAATTAAACCACCTAATGAATAACCAATAATTGAAATTTTAGTTATTTTATAATTTAAATTTTGTAATAATAATGTTTGATTTAAAATTTCATCAGCAACTCTACTACCACATAAATCAATTCCATCATAAGTTTTAAATTTTTCATTTGATTTAGTTTTATAAATTATAAATTCTTCATTATTAAAATTATTATTAGATTTTAAATTATCTAAATAATTTTCTAAAGTTTTTTCAATATAATTAAAATGATCTGAAATACCCCAAAGACCATGTGATAAAACAATTAAATGACATTCTAATTTAGAAGTTTCATCTGTAATATCTGATTTTAGAGTTAAATCAGAATCAAAAACAGAAGCAGAAGTAGTAGTAGAAGAAGAATAAGAAGAATAAGAGGGGTGATTATTAGTAGAATTTAAATTGGAAGCAGAAGTATTTAAGCTATGTATTAAAGGTTTAGATGTCTGCATTAACCAAAAAGAAAGAGGGAAAAAAGAGGAAATCAGAGAAGAGAAGAAAAGAGAAAAGAAAAGAAAAGAAAAGAAAAGAAAAGAAAACAAGATAAAACATTTTAAAGAATAAAACTATGGGAAATGGGAATAATTAAAAAAAGGGGAATATAATGCTATATTTAAAGCAAATCTTATAATTGCCACTTAAACATATTTTTTTTTCAAATAACTCTAAATAAAAAAATAATAGTTTCTTTTATTTGTCTATTTGTCTATTTAAGGTGTAAGGCTGTAAGTTGAAAAGATTAAAAATTTAAAGACATTAGACGTTAAGCCCTTTAAATTTTCACATGCCAATTTAATTTCTTATCTATTAAGATTATTACTATTAGTGTTTTTATATTTATTTTATTTTCAATCGTGAGACTATTTATTTATTTATTTATTTATTTATTTATTTATTTATTTATTTATTTATTTATTTATTTATTTATTTATTTATTTATTATTAATTAAATTATTATTGATTGATAGTCTATGACGTATTTTTACTGTATACGTCATCTCAGTCTTTTAATTATATAATTAAACTATTTGTCCAATTTATAAAATAAGATAACAGTGTTAAATTTTATTTAAAAGAGGAGAAATCATACAGTATATTAACTTAAAGGGATTTATTTTATTTAATTAATTAAATTAATTAAATTAATCAATTTGAGGCTCATCGTTTTTTTATTTATTTTATTTTAATTATTTGATTTATTTTATTTTAATGACGTATATACAGTATAAAAAATTAATATCAAAAAGCAAAATATTACGTAAGTGCACGTGATGTGTCTCCTTTGCTCCGATTCGGCAAATGGAAGTAAAAAATTAAAATTAATTTTTATTATTATTACAATTGTAAATTAACTCCGACACAATATTATAAAAATATTATTATGTGTTAGACTAATTACTAGTAATAACTAATAACCTTATTATTTCAACTGTTGCAGCCGGTTATTCCCTATTTTTTTTTTCTTAACAACATACGTTATGCAGATTTTCAACATGCTTGTGTATTAATTGACATTTAAAACTATATGCATATATATAACACACACACACACCTTCAATTAACTTACAATTTACAATGTATTTATCTGTTTAAAATTATTCTTTTTTTGCTATTATATTCAATTGATTAAACATTAATTGAATATTATTACTTTTTACAAGTTTTAATAATGTTACCCTTCAGGCAATACAAATTAATTGGTAAAATAAATCCAACAAAAAATTATTTATTTAAATTAAACAACAATTATAATACTTTTTTCAATAATAAAAAATATTTTTCAAATTCTTTAATTAATTTAAATAATAGTACTATTAAAAATAATAATAGTATTAATAAAAAACCAAATTTTATTAAAAAATCATTTAATTTCTTTTTTATATCATGTGGTGTCATTAGTGGTTCTTTCTTACTTGCTTTAACTTCATTCTTTATTTATGATTATTCAACTTATTCACCTCCAAAAGTACCTGAAAATTTAATGATTCCATTCGAATCTTTAAATCCTCCAATTGGTGGACCTGAAAATTTACCAATTTTAGTTAAAAATTTAGATTCTTATGATTCACAATCAAAAATAAATGATTTAAATAAGAAAAAATTAGTTATTTTAGGTTGTGGTTGGGGTGCAGTTTCTTTATTACGTCAATTAGAGAAAGATGATTATGATGTAACTGTAATTTCTCCAACTAATTATTTCTTATTTACTCCAATGTTACCTTGTGCAGCTGTTGGTACTTTAGATATTAAAACTTTAATGGAAAGTATTAGATCTTTAATTAATAAAATTAATGGTCATTATTTAAATGCAAAAGCTGAAAAAATAGAATTTAATGATAAATTAATTAAAGTTAAAGATTTAAAATCAAATAATTATTTTTATGTACCTTATGATAAATTAGTTGTAGCTGTTGGTTCAACTTCAAATACTCATGGTGTTAAAGGTTTAGAATATACTTTAAAATTAAAAACTGCAGAAGATGCTTTAACAATTAGAAGAAAATTATTAAATAATTTTGAACAAGCTTGTTTACCAACAACAACCAATGAAGAAAGGAAAAAATTATTATCTTTTGTAATTTGTGGTGCTGGTCCAACTGGTGTTGAAGTTGCAGCTGAAATTTTTGATTTAGTTAATGAAGATTTACCACGTTTATATCCAAAAATTTTAAGACAAGAAGTTTCAATTCATATAATTCAATCAAGATCTCATATTTTAAATACTTATGATAAAAAAATTTCAGAATATGCAATGAAAAGATTTAAAAATGATAATATTGATTTATTAGTTAATTCAAGAGTTCATGAAATTTTACCTGATAAAGTTATATTTAATCAAAAATTAGAAAATGGTGAAACTGAACAAAGAGAAGTTGCTTATGGTTTATGTCTTTGGTCAACTGGTATTGGTTTAAATGATTTAACAAAACAATTATCAAATGATTTAAAACCATTCCAAAAAAATAGAAGAGCTTTAGAAACTGATTCTCATTTAAGAGTTATTGGTGCACCTTTAGGTGAAATTTATGCAATTGGTGATTGTTCAACTGTTAGAACTGATATTGGTGATCATATGGAAGATTATGTTAGACAATATATTATTGATCATCATAAAACAAATAATTTAATAGTAACAGATTCAGATATTAAAAATTTTAAATTAAGTTGTTCAGAATTAAAATCCTTATCTCGTGAAATTGAAAAAAAAAATCCATTAGCTTCAGAAGCTTTATTATTAGTTAAAGAATTAATTCCAAAATATGATAAATCAAATTCAGGTTATTTAAAATTTGGTGATTTAAAATTGTTGTTTAAAGAAGTTGATTCAAAAGTTACAGCTTTACCAGCAACTGCTCAAAGAGCGAATCAAGAAGGTAGTTATTTAGGTGAAAAATTAACAAAATTAGCAAATATTGATGAAGCATTTATTAAAAATGATATTCATAATGGTGATTTAGATAATGCAGTTTCAAAACCTTTTAAATATCGTCATTTAGGTTCATTAGCTTATCTTGGTAATTCTGCAGTCTTTGATTTACCAGGACATTCTTATTTTGGTGGCTTGGTTGCAATGTATATGTGGAGGTCGATTTATTTTGCTCAAAGTGTTAGTATTAGAACTAGAGTTTTAATGTTTTTCGATTGGCTAAAAAGAGGTATTTTTGGTAGAGATACTATTTCTGTTTAAATAATGATTTATTAATTTTATTTAATCATATCTTTGTCTATTTATTTACATTCTTGTGTTTTTATTTTTTTTATTTATTTATTTATATACTATATGGAATATGATCAATATATGATATTTCTATTCTTTAATTTACTACAACTATAATGCTGAGCTTTGAAATGTGCGGCTCGTTAAATATCACAAAAATAATAACTAATTATAATTATTATTATTATAATTCCGTAATTCCTGCTATTAAATAACAAGAAAACGAGGAAAAAGGGGAATCAAATTTTCTAAACCCTATTCAACATGTAGTGATTCCCAAAATAGAAATTATTTTTGCATCCCATTGTGATCAAGTATGCTGTATTTCTATTTTGTTTTGGTTCCCACACTCTTTCACCTTCCGTTATTTGTTTTCAGCTTTTAAGAATAACGCATTCATACCACATTTATTATCTGTAAACCATTTATATATCTATAAAAATATATTGATTGTAAAATAACATTCACATAAACAAACTAAAAAAAATAAAAAATAAAAAAAAACCTTTATAGTAAGAAAAGTACAATTGATATCTAAATTGATTTTTATTTCACTTAGATTCATCAAATGACAGAGCAAATTAAAAAAGATGTTTCTTCAGATGAGACGACTCATTCTTTTCCTAAAAGTTTAAGGAGAATAAAATCCAAATGGATGGGAAAAGATGAAAAGAAGAATGCTAACCAATTGATCACCGAAAATAATAATTCTAAAAAACCTTTATTACTCGGTTCAGATAATGAAAATAATAACAGTATTAGTAATAATAATATTTTTAATAATAATAATTCTTCTAAAGAAATTCCAAAGGAGACAGCAAGTATAGTGATTAAAACAATAGATAATAATAATTTTAATTTCTCAAATATTAGTTTAGAAAATGAGGATGACTTAGTTAAACAAAATTCAAACTCTTTAGAAAAACCTAAGAAGAGAAATGCATTCCAGACAATAAAATCTTATTTGGAGAAAAATAAAACACAACAAAGTTTTGAAGAAAAGAAAAAGATTGAACTAGTAAATAGTAATGATTCAAGTGATCTTTTGTCAAATTATCCGTTCACAATTTTTAACGATAGCTTTGACAATGAAATTTGTACTGAGTATAAACTTAGTAAATCTGAAACGGATATTTTGAATCCTAATACTGAATTAAATTCAACTCTTATGGATACCATTTCTGAAACAACAAATATTAATGAACCTAAAACTTTAATTGATATTTTTAGAATAAGTGGAGAAAAGAAACTTTTTCATGGAAAAAATCAATGTGCTAATAATAATCTAACTAGCGATGTAACAAATTTGTCTGATTATTCGAACTCAGATGATATCATTACAATGAGCATTAACATTGAAGATAAAAACGATGTGAATAATAATGAGCAAAATGAAAATAAGATAAATAGCTCACCTTTACCTATTTCAGCTAGTAATCATCAAACAAAGATGATTTCATTATTTGTAGGAGATTTAGATAAATCAGTCTTAGAAACAGATCTATATACATTTTTTTCAAAGTTTAAAGGTTTGATATCAGTTAAAATTCCTATGGATACAATTAAAAATGAATCTCTCTGTTATGGATATGTCAATTTTGATAATCAGTATCATGCAGATTTAGCAACTGAAGGATTAAATTATCTGTTTTTAAAAGGTTCCGAAATTCGAATTATGCCATCAGTTAGAGATAAAACTCAAAGAGAAAATATGGGTGCTAACCTTTTTTTTTCAAAATTGAATCAAAACTTAAGTTCTAGAATTATGTATGATAGATTAAAAATCTTTGGTAAAATCTTAAGTTGTAAATATTCAAAAGAAAGGGGTACTTGCTTTGTATATTTTGCAGATAAAATGCAAGCCTATAAAATTTGTAAACAATTCAATGGTACTAAAATGGATGATCAAACAATTAACGTTTCAGTTCATATTTCTAAAAAGGAACGAGATATATTTAATAATTACCAACATAAAACTCATGAAAATATCAAAACTTTAGAAGGTAATAAATCGGTAATTAGTTCAGAAAAAGATAAAAATATAAAAGATTATATTAAAATTAATGATAAAGTTGTTAAAGCTGAAGCTAAAAGTGATGAAAAGCAAATAAGCACTCAATATTCAGTTTTCATTAGAAATATGCCTCTCAGTTTAAAAAAAGAAGTTGTTAGAAGTTTGGTGGAGCCATATGGAACTGTTAAAAATATTTTGACTAGAGATGTTCCTGTTAAAAAAGGATCTTGGGCTTTAGTTACACTAACAAGTAAAGATTCTGTTGATAGGGTTATTCAAAATTTGAATACGGTTGAACTTGAAGGTAAAAAATTATTTGTCACACGAGCTATTCCTAGGGAAGAAAAAGATTATGCTAAAAAGGAAGAGAATTATCCTAAACAAAAGTTGAAATTACTTGTTAATCATATTAATCTAAAAAAAAACAAAGCCTTAATTGAGACTTGGTGTTCAAACTATAGCTCAATTAAATCCGCCGAATTTTATTCTAATTCAAACAGCTCTTCCTCAAATGATTCTTATGGGTATATTGAAATTGAGAATGAATCACATGCGGATTGTTTAATTAAAGAGTTAAAAACTTTGAATATTATTTGCTATAAAATCAAAATTGAAATTCCTTCAAAAGAGAGCAATTTTGAAACTTCTCGGTATCCTTATATTGTTCATGACGAAATTGATAGTAAAAACTCTGTTGGTTCAAGTAAATCAACTGGAAAAGTCATATTTTCCTATATAAACCCAAATAAAATGTTTCAGCTTGCAAATTTCCAAAAATCAATTGACAAAGACAGGGCAAGTTCGAATATCAAAATTGAAAACTGTAATAAAACAAAATTTAAGGAGAAGTGGGTTGTAAAAGATGAAATGGAGCAAGAGATTTTGAAGGGTAAAAGGAATGAAGTTTTTTATGCTATTTGGGAAATATGTTTTAATTTGTTTATTTCAAAGCCGAGTAGATGGTTAAATCAACAATATTTTAATGGTTTGACTCAAGCTAATGAAATTTTGAGTAAATCTAAAATATGTTCTTTAACAGAGCATTTAATTAAATTTTTTTGGGCTAATAATTTTGAGGAATTTTACAAATTTATGAAACAAAATCAATTTGATAATAAAGGCAGACTTTTACAAGTTGCTCATCCAGTTCTTGCAAACCAGTTAATTCAAAGTGCCACATATTTAGGTATCATTCCAAAATAAGTCAGTGCTAGGCATAGGAAAAAGTGATTGTAAATTATATTCTATATAAAATTATAATTAAATAAAAGCTAGTAGTATCTAAAAATAATTACTATTTCGTATATATATTATAAGGTATTGAGGTCAAAAGTTGATAATATTATAATTAGTACAAAGGAAGTATAAATGATTTAAAATATATCAAAATCACGAAAAGAGAAAGAAGATAATATATAAAAAGAGAATTGATAAGTACACATAAAAAAAACCGAATAGAATGTTCTAACGAAGAACCAACGAATATAACAGAGTAATCAAACAAGCTCTACATAATTTGCAGGGAATATACCTTCAACATTACCAATTCTACCAGTCCACCAATCATCGGTTGAATTAGACTTTTGGATAATAGTAATAACATCACCTTTCTTGAAAGGAAGGTCACCATCTTCTTGTCCAGCAAATGAATATAATGCAACTGCTTTATTCTTGGAACCACCAGAAGAAATATCTCTTCTTCCATAATCAGATTTCTCTTCAGTTCTATAATTATCTTTTTCACTCCTATCATAACTTCTGTCATTTCTATCACTTCTTCTAGTGTTCTTACTACCTCTATCGTATCCACCTCTGTCATCGTCATTTCTACGTCTGGAACCACCACGACCTGAATCACTATCGAAAATGTCATCTTCCCAAGAAGCACCAGAATTAGCACTTCTACGACTATGATTAAGTCTATCCCTTTTATAATAAGCACCTGCGGAGTCGTCATCGTAACTGTCATCATCATTATAATCATCATCATATCTTCTTGAACTAGAACGGTTTCTATTTCTTCTTGATGGAGTATAAGAGTCTGAATCTGAACTAAAACGTGAAGGAATATCATCATAATAATCATCGTCATCATCATAATCATCAGGATTAACACGACTAAAAGCACGAGAATCTAAAATTCTCATTAAAGGTTCACAAGCTGGTGGTGGTGCAACACGACCACTTAAAATATATCTTGCTTTACACATATCACCATAAAATTTACGATTTGCTTCTCTTCTTTCAACAATTGCAGAACCTTCAAGTGAAACACCTGCAAAAATACCTTTAGTTTTAGAATATGAGAAAATTGCTGCAACATTTTTTGCAGATGCGTTACCTGCAACTTCAGCATTTCTACCTAATGGACCTGCTGCAACTGATATATTACCACCTAATGTAATAGAACCATATTGAGCAAATGATTCCACTGCTGCTTCTGTATTTAATATAAAGACAAAATCGGTTAATTCAGCACCAACTTGACCACCAACACCTGCACCTGCTGTAACAATTGCAGATGGTGGAGACCAAGTACCATCAGGTAATCTTGCAACAACAACACCAGAACCAGCACGGCCTGAGAATAAGAAACCAGCTTTTAAAACTGTTAAAATTGCTAAACCTTTTGCATTTAATAAGACTTCATGTGGGATAACTTCATCAGCACCTAAAACTTGATTTGGTTTGATAAAAGAGGATAAGATCTTAGCTGCTTTAATAGATTCTGTTTTTAAAGATCCTGGAAGAGGATTATTAATACCCATTTTTTATTGATTGATTGATTGATTGATTGATTATTTTTATACTGATAAATTAATGTATTGATTAAATTAAGATTGTGATATTTCTTTTTTAAATATTAAATATGTAATTGTGATATTATTGTTAATATTAATAATATTGATACTATTATTACAATCTGATTATAAATATAATTTATTGTATAATCTTATTGTTTATCTTTATTTTGATAATATACACAAGATAATTTTCTGTTACTACAATGAATATTATAGTGAATAATTCAGAAATGATAATATAGAAAAGAAATTATTGCAATTGCTATATGTAGTATATGCTATATACTATTGCCGTTAAAAACAGTTATATCAATAAGATTGTGTTCAGCTTTATATTCTAAAAATACCAGCAATTGATAATTAAAATTATTCCAACTGATGTGTAAAAAAAAAACAGCGTCGGGAGGCCAAAATATCTTTTTTCTTTTTTGCTCTTCTCTCTCCCTCGCCCTGCTCTTTCTCTGCTGGAAGGGATAGATTTTTTTTAGAAAAACTGTGTGTTGGGACTTCTTTACACCAGCGAGGCTTAACAGGAGGCTCTGTTGATTGTTTAATTAAGTACAAATTTGTCACAATTCTGACAGTGAAATAGAACAGTCTGGAGAGTAAAATAACATTAATTGAAATAAGAATAAGAATTGAGGAACTAAAGCATGGCGTCTGTTATTGATGTTAAGATTTATACGACACTACATTCTCGAATAGAGGAGGAAGTACAATTTTTAAAAAGTAATGACTTAGACAATAATAATAATAATAATATCGATATTGATGACGATGATGATGATGATGGTGGTGATAGTGACAGTAATTTGTTGATGAGATATAACAAATTGATGAGATTTTCCAATGAAATTGATATGATACGATCGCATATATTTGGAAATGAAAGTTTCACTAATTTGGACAAAAAATTACATATAACATCAAGAGATATAAAGAATTTAATCTTGGATATTGAAATTCAAATTGAAAATTACTATAATAAACTGGTTAAACAAAAGGAATTAGAAAAGCAAGATGAAATCAGTAAATTAAATAATACAGAAAATTTACAAGATATTGAAAAAATTAATAAGTTAGATCAACACCAAGATTATCAAACTGAAGAATCAATTGAATCATTAAAATCAAGATTATTAAGTACTAAAAATAACCAACTTGATCAAATTCAATCTGTTGAAGTTCAAAATAATTACCATGAATCGATTCAACAAGAATTAATGGATTCATTACCTTCAATGGTCAATTCATTAAAGGAACAAGCTTTACAATTTCAAGAAATGATTAAACAAGATGCTGTGATATTGAAAGAGGCAAGTCAAAATTTTGAAAATTCACATGGTAAATTCAATAATGTTAATACATTATTATCAAAATACCATAAAGAAGGTAGATTAGGATTTTGGTTTTATGTTAGAATTATAAGTATGGTTTTAGTTGCATTTCTATTTATATTAATAATAATTCGACTTATACCTGCAAGACATTAAAAGTATATAGAAATTTTCTGAATATAAATGAATATTTTTTACTTTTATATTTTATATTTTAAAGAAGATTTAATGGTTTTATTAGAATTGGTTCTTCATTTTTACCCTTTTCATACGAATTTTGTGTAATTAACAAATCAACTAAAAGCCAATCATTTAATTCCCAATTTATACCTTTGATTAATTCTGGAGCATTATCTTTTAAAGCTGGAATTAATTGATCATATAAATCAGTCATAAAATCATCATTACTAATTATAGCGTCATTTTTTAAATCATTCTTTTTCGATTTAAATAAATCAATAAACCAAGTTATATCAAAAAGTTTACTATTTGTTTCATAATTTATATTTTTCAATAACCATAATCTTAAAATTAATTCCATTTCTAATTTATTTAAATCATCAATTGGTTTATCCCATGAACAAATTTCAATAAAATCATGAAATTCATCATCTTTTTTAATAATATCTTTAATAGTTATAAAATGTTTCCTATATTCTTTTAAATAATATTTTTCCTTTAATTTTATTTCATTTTTAGCTAAATTATATAATTTTAATTGACCTTTTCTAAATATTTTTGCATTATTATAATCATTTTCAGATATTAAATCAGGTTTAAAATTCGGTACATGATCTAATTTATTCATATATTTAAATTCTAAACTTTTCTTAAGTTGGTTTAGTCCATTCATTAAATTTTTTAGTGTCATACCTTTATCATTTGAATTTTTATTTATATAACAAAATAGTGAAAGTAACGAATCGGGTATTGGATGAAATTTATTAATTATAAATACCGTTTGATCATCATTATTAACTTTATTAATATTATTACTTGTATTATTAATTGAATTTTGAAATACATTATTTGTAAAATCATCTAAAGTTGGTAATTTAATTTTCCAATCATTTAATAAATTATTTTTTAATTCATTATTTAATGATAATGATAATTGTAAAATATCGAATTCATTATCATCAATTACAAATCCATAACCCATTAATAATTCAGCATTACCCTTTGGACCATAATTATTAAATAATTCAATTTTTCCATTACTTGAATTTAAATTATTAATTAAATTATCATTATTTAAAATTGATAATTTAAAATCACCATTTGAATTACTTGACCATTCAACTTTTGATTGTGGTTTATGATTTAATAAATCAATAATTGGTAATAACATAACTTCATAAGATTTTGAATTTGGATTAATTATTTTATATGGGAAAGCCCTTGATGTTATAATTAAATGAGCCCATAAATAATCATTAAATGAAATATTCGAATTTATTGAACAAATTTTTAAAAAATCATTTTTTAAAGAATTTAATTTTTCTTCAATAATTGAAGAATTTAAAATTGTATTTTCAAAAACGTATAATGATTTAGATGGCATTGATAATGGTGTATTAAATTCACTTAATAATGGTAATAATTCAATATAAGGTTGAAATTTTGCATTTGAAAGATTATTAGTTTTTAAACAAGCTAAATAAAATTTAAAAATAATCAAAGAATTTAAATTTTCACTATTTTCACTATTTTCATTATTTTCATTTGGATCTAAATTTAATCCTTTATATGCATCTTCAGGTTTAATTATAAATGAATTGGGTATTTGAATATCAATTGAATTTGTCAATGTTAAATCATTTGATTGTTTTATAAATGCAGAAAATCCTGAATTTTCAGTTTTTTCAAAACAAATTCGTTCATCAATTATTGCTCCTTCATTTTTACCTATCTCAAGTAATGTTTCTAATGACATTTATAATTGGTTAAGCATAGTTCTTATTCTCAAGAGAAAGCTGGTGGGACTAAATATGGAAAAATTTTCATAATAAAATAATTTACAGATATTATAATTTGTGTTGGATTGAATATTTAAATAGGTGCGTAGTTTGTATGAGGTATAAAAACAAAACTGTGTGTATAGTTGTTTGTTTGTTTATTTATGTTGTCATTAATAGTTGCATCTACTTGATATCTATATAAGAAATATAAAAACTAAGAATAATAAAAGAACAGAAAAAATATGAATATATAAATAAAAGAATTTTTTTTAATAATACTAACATATATAAATTATGATTTTGAAACATATTTATACATTAGAGGTTATGGCAATCACATTAATGTTACAATAATAATAAAAGTGGAATCTATTTTTTTTGACTTTTTTTGAAAGATACAATTAGATATTAATGATGATATAATAATAATAATAATAATAACGATAATAATAATAATAATATAATTTTAAACCCAGCCTCTATTTAACCAATTTTGCTTTCTTTTTGCATTTCTTATTTTTCTTACGAGAAAGTTTTTTTGGAGTTTTACCTTCTACATAAATGTCCCATTCATCCTCTGGAGAAAATGAAATTTGATGGATTAAATCAGTATTAGCTTTTTCAATATTATTAAAATTTTTAACCATTTCAAAATCAGTAACTGATTTACCTAAAGTATCATCTTGATCTATAACAACTATTTTATTAGTGTTATTATTAATTTGATTATTATTATTGTTATTATTATTATTATTATTATTATTATCAATAATAATATCATCATTATTTAAAGCTGCAACTTCAGCATAAGATAATTGTCTTAATTGAATATCAATAAATTCTTCATCAATTTCATTATCATTATTAATATTTTTATTATCATTATTAAATGAAGAATCTATTTTTTTCATTGCTATAACTTTACTAATTGAATTATCCAATAATGAATCATTATTTGATTGATTTAAATTATTTGATGATTTTTTTGATTTATTAAATGGCCAAATACTGAACATACTAGAAGTGTTATTTAAAGATTGAGAATCTAATTGAGATAAAATTTTATCTTTATCGATTGTATTAAAATCTACAATTTTTGGTAGATCCTTGTTGTTGTCATTATTAGTTGAATTTGATTTTGAAGACAATAAAGACAACATTTTAAATTAGAATAATTGGGGGATTGTGAATATAGAATATATATTGTGTTTTGTGTTGTGTTTAAGAGCAAAGCTAAAACAAGACACTAAACAATTTTTAAAAAGATGAAGAAGATGGTAGGGGGAAGAAGAATAAAGAAGAATAAAGAAGTTAAACAGGAAAGAGATGAGTTAATATAAATATAAACATGGATGTAAACATGGATGTAAACATAAGTGTAAGTGTAAATATAAATATAAATATATAAATTAACCACCCGTGGCATCCATCTCAGCTCAACCTGCCACTTTATCTCCCTATCGCTATCGAAAATACCTTATCAGTTAAAACAACAACAACAAAATTAATAAATTAATAAATTAATTAGCAAAAATAAAAAAATAAAAAAATACCCCGTCAGTCCCGCCTTCCTAATTGGGTAACCGTGGGGTATGCGTGTTTTATCTTTCTTTTACTTATCTGGTGTAATATATATATATACTGACTGTTATTTTGGGTGGCAAAGTCAAAGGGGTTATTATACTTTATACTTTACGTTTATTTTACTATCTTAATCTTTATTTTGCATCTATTTATTCGTTCCTTTTGGTAATTATTAGATAACGGGATAACACAGTATTTTTGATTTTAAAATATTACAATGTTATCTTCAAGGGCAAAATCAAAAGTAAAGGAAAATAGTAAAGAAAAATCAAAAATTAATAATAAATCATTATCAATTGAAACAGATAATTTAATTGATATAAAAGAATATGATAATGATATTTTAAAGACAATACGAATGAAAGATTTAAAATTAAATAAATCAATTATAAATGGTAATATTAATAATAATAGTAATGGTGATGATGATGATAATGATAATGATGATGATAAAATTACTTCAAATTATTTAAATAAGGAATCAAATAATGTTTTATCACCTCATAATTCTGTTTTTAAAGTTTTAAATAATCCAGATCTTAATAAAGGTGTAGATTTATCAAATTTGAAAACTCATTTCACAACAGATAATAATAATAATAATAATATTAATAATAATAATTTTAATGATGATATATTAGACGAAAGTGATAATAGTAATCTCGATTTCTCAATTACATCATGGCAAAATATTTCATCATATTTTAATCAAGATCAATTAAATCAAATTGATTCAAGATCGAATTCTCAAAATTCAGATTCATTTAATAATAGATTATTATTTAATTTATCAAGTAATAATAATAGTAATATAATATCATCAGGTAATAATAGTCCTTTAATAAGAAATGATGGTTTGTTTATTTCAAATTCCCCAATTAGAATTGATAGTCCAAATGTTGGATCAATTTTATCAGGTGTTTCAGGTAATGATGAATCTGATGATAGTAAAAATATTAAATTAAATAATGAAAATTCTCTTCATTTAAATAAAACAATTACGAATGATAATATTGATAATACTAATAATAATAAATCACAAAATTATGATTCCGATACAGATTTAGATCATACAGTCGATTCATCAACAATAATATCATCTTTTGTAATGCCAAGAGTTTCAATTCACTCAAATTTAATGTTTTCACAATCAAATTCAAATCAAATTACTAGATCAAAATTAAATATTAGAATTATTGGTAATGGTAATATTAATTTAATGAAAAGGTTTAAATCTTATAAGAAAACTTTAACAAATATCGATTTTTTTGTAACAAATTGTGAATTTACTGATTTAATTATTTTAATTGTTAATAATGATAATTATATGTTACCAAAAATATCTAAAACTCCTTGTATACCAATTGTTTTATCAAATATTGATTTATTAATTTCAGAGAAAATTCCAAATAATTTAAAATTATGTGATTCAATTAAATTAAATTCTCTTGATGATAATTTAATTATTTTAATTGATTTTTTAAGTAATATAAATGATTTAAAAATTTGGAAATCATTCTTATTAAATTTACCAATTAATAATAATAATAATGATGATGATAATAGTAATAATAATAATAATAATATCAATGATATTAATTCAAGTTTAATTGAATTTTATTCAGAGAATAAAAATAAAAATAAAAATAATTCAAATTTGCCATTCTCAAATGAAAATATAAGAACTAATATTAACGATAAAACTCTTAATAAAAATAATATTAATGATGATAACAATAATAAAAACAATCGCAAAGGATTTGTTGATTTTCTCAAAAGTTACTTTATTACTGGTTTTACAGTTGGTATTTTATCAATAGGTGTTTTATTCATTTGGAAAAAATTAACAAATAATGATTTAATTGAACAAAATCTTGCAAATCAAGTTTCAGATGTCTCTACATGTAAACCTTTATCATCAATTCAACATGATTTAAATAATTCATCAACTTTGAGTTTTGAAAGCTTTATTTATTCAAAAATTAGATTAATAACTGAGACAATTGAATATTTAGGTGATGTTGCTTTTTCACAAAGTGTAATTTTAATTCAAAGGGCAAAGTTGATTTTGGTTGAATTGTTCAATTTTTAATATAATATAGTATAAAATAAACTAGAAAATCATAAAATAAAAAAAAATATGTTCCTGTTACTAAATACTAAATTTTATTGTCTCAATTATCCAGGTTTTTTTTTATAATACATTAAAGATCTAGCCAGAGTATTTCCTTTGATCTTCATATTTTTCGGTTATACCTTTTCCTTATCATTCTTTTTATCGAATGTTTTTTTAAATTCCTAATTTTTACTTTCTTTTTTTCTTTATTTTTTCTTGTCTCTTCTTCTTCTGGAACTTCATTTTATTATTATAATTTTCAGCTATACTTTGGGTGGGTTCGCATACTTTTTTATAAACTACAGTTTGATAAATTCTGCACTATATTATTTTATACATTATCTTATATATCTTTATATCTTTTTTTGTTTATAAACCATAAATATATTTAAGATAATTTGGAAAAAATTACGTAAGCGCACGACAATTTTTTATGTTTTAAATTTGACTAAGTAAATAGCATGTAAATTCTGATATCATCTTTACAAATACAATAAATTTGTTGTTATATTAAACAGAATTAAGATTGTTAATATTTAAATGCAATTGAAAGTACTTTTTTCAGGTCTTTTTACCTTTTACTTTTTAAAACACACTTTAGAAACTTTTTTTATCAAAAAATATTTTTAAGAAATAAAAAAAGGAAAAAAAAAACGAAAAAAAATTTTGTAAATGCTAAAATGATATTCTAATTAGAATATTTTTTACCATTATCCTAATCTTTTATTTAATAAATTTAATAACAAGCAATAAATAAATCATTACTTTTGATTCATATATAACATAAAACATATAAAACGTAACAACTCTGATATAGATCATATTTAAACTATGCTTAACTACAACTTATCGCTTATACTAGAGTTCCCAATTAGGTAATTCCGGAGTGGGGGCAAGAAAATTAAAAAATTGCTTCAGTAAAGCAAAAATCAGAACCAATATTTATATAGTAGATAAATCAACACTAAACAAGTACATTCTTCTTATTTGTCAACAACTTCAGCCAAATATTTAATCTCTACTTTATTAGTGAAATTACAAATACAATACTCTGTTAAGCAAACTTATCAATTGATCAGAAATCTGATGACTTTTTTTTTGATCGTGGCTCAGATTTAGCACACAAATATTTTTTAATCTATAAAATGTGGCTCTTTTTTTTTTTCAAAGGCCCAAATATATCTTGCTCCACAACCCCATGAAAATAATGTATGTTATTTATGTGATTTGTTGAAAAAATAGATGTTTTCATCGTATTATCAGCCAAAAACAGCTGTGGCTGCAATTCAGGAACATATTTTTTGTAGTATTTAAAGGTAGAGGTATGTCCTGCATTTGAATTTTTTTCAACCTTTAACAAATTTGGATTAAAAATGGTCTAATAGATTTTTAAACCATTTCTTATTACTATAAACTCACATTAAAAATGACTAGTACAGAAAAACTTGAAGATATAAGAAAGAAATATAATTTCCGTCCTTTTATTGATGCTCCACTTTCAAAGGAAAATGTTAAAGTTTTAGATCTTCCGATTATTGACCTTGGAAAATTTGATGAAGGTCTTGATAAAAGAATTGAATTAGCTAATAAATTAGAAAAAGCATTGACTAAATTCGGTTTTTTCAGAATAATTAATTTTGGTTTAGAACCTGAATTTCTAGACCATTTAAAATCTGTTTCACAATCAACTTTTGAAACTACAAATGATGTAAAAGAAAAATTCTTTGCAGGTAAAAATAAAATTGAAATTGATAATGATTTAGAACTTGGAGTTATTAGGGGTACTGGTTATAAACCAAGAGGTTATTGGACTTACACTAACAATACTCATGATAATGTTGAATTTTTTAATTTCCGCCATTTCCTTCATCCTGACATTTTCTATAATCAAATTGAATACCCAGAATTTGTTAGTTATCACCTTGAGGAAATTAGAAATTATTTCAATCACATTCATACTGAAGCTCAAAGAAAAGTTCTAACTTTAATGGATATTATACTTGAAATTCCAGAAGGTACTTTGTATAATAACTTTTTCCCAGCGATTGAGAATGATGTAGTTAACTCTGGTACAGGTTTTGGTAGATTTTTATTATATCATCCAGTGGATGAAGAATATAGAAAGAACACATCATCAACTTGGTTAAGAGGACATACTGATGCTGGTGCTTTAACTTTTATTTTATCACAATCAATTTTATCCTTACAAATTCGTTCTTATGAAGATAATCAATGGAAATATGTATCTCATGTGCCTAATTCAGTTATTGTAAATATCGGTGATACTTTCAAATTTTTAACTGATGGTTATTTCAAGTCTTCAATTCATAGAGTTCATACTGCTCCTGAGGATCAACAAAATTACACTAGAAATACCATTATTTATTTTGCTTCCCCCAAACTTGATATATATATGGATTGTGAAACCTTAAATTCTCCAAAATTAAAAAGACTTGGCTATAAATTAGATGATGGTTTACAAAGAATTACTGTTCGTCAATGGGATGAAGCCAAGGGTAAATTCTTCAACAGAACTGATGCAAATCGTAAAACAAACTTAACTATTTATGGTAGAGAAAGTGTCGGTTCTTTGATTAATGAAGAACCAGCTACCGTTAAAGTTTAATGAAAAATCCTTTTATAGTTTTATCTATGTTTTATATACCTATATTTACTGCTCTCCAAAAATAACCTTTCTTTTAATTATCTATTTATTAATGAATGAAATTTTAATAAAATTAAACCTTATATTTTAAAAAACACATACCCCAAAATCAATTATACTCAAAATATCCTCTAAATTTCCCTTATGTTTATTATCAGAGTAAGAATTCCATATTATTTGAATTGTATCCCATGCTTTATTTAAGTTACCACTAGTAATAAACTTCTTCAAATCATCATATAGCAGTTGAACCATAATTTGATCAGTTTTTTCATAAATACATGAGCTTGCAATGAGAAATGGGAATAATAAACAATTATTTATCTCCCATGAAATGAGACTCTGAATTCGAACTAAAACTTGTTTACATAATATTTTTATTTCATAACTAGTTATTGAACATTTTAAAATTTTGACTTTTAAGAATATTCGTATTGAAAATTTCAATAATTCATGAAATTTTTCTAATTTTTCTATTTGCTCTTTCGTATAACCTTCAATATCTAAATTTGGTTTTGCTTCTGAAGTTTTCAACTCTAAAATACCAGCTTTCATCCCAAACCAGGAATAAAAATGATCTTTCATTTTTTGATATTTTTTGTATTTATCAGATTCTATGAATAGATATATATCATCTTTAGAAACATTAGAATTTTCTAAAATTGGAGATATATATTTATTATTATAGATCTCCAGCTCTTCAAATTTGACAACATAAAGATCATATAGTGTCTTAACCTCACCAGTTATAATATATAAATCCAGACAACATTTAGTTAACGGACCACAACATGAGAATGAATCTGATATTTTATGCTTTGTACTAATATCAACAATTTTTTTATAAATATTTTTTGAGAATAAAGGACCAAAAAATTCACCTGCTGATGTTTTGCCAAGTTTGAAAATATCCTGATAGAAAAACCATGCCAAAACCCAACATGCAGCTGCATTGTCTTGAAGTAATGAAATTGAATTTTCAATCCCTGTATGTTTAAGTAAGTTGTAAGTTTTATCAAACATTGTTTTCCATGTAATATAATCACCCTTTGATGATGCCAAAATTGCTTGACAGGTTTCTGAAACAATTATTCCACCAATTTCATTACTATAATTATTTTTATCCGATAAGACCCTTGTTTCCATAACATTGAATATTTTGGCAGATTCATTTAGAAATTTTTCAGATTGAATGTTTTGATTCATTGATAAAATCCAACCAGCAAATGTAAACATAACAGATTTATTAGAATAAGCCATTGGCAATATTAGTGAATAACATTTATTATATCTATTAAATTTATCTTTTACATGTTCGGAAGTTGACAAAATCGTGAGAGCTTGATACTCTAAATCCAAATCTAATAAAAAAGTATCAAAATAATCTTCATTTTCCCCATTTCCCTCATTATCTGTGCATTTTATCAAACATCTATTGTTCAGGTGACTTTCATGTGCTTGACATTTAATCAAAGTATTATATATACTTTTTTCTTTTATATTATCTTCTTTCTCTTGAGTGAAATTTTTCATTGCACTGAATACAGAAATACCATTTCTTGCTGAGCTTTTTTTACCTTTACTCACTTCTGACGCCTTAACATAACTGCAAGTTCTATTATTTGTTAAACACCTGGTACATGTTGGTTTTAACTCATCACACTTTTGCTTTTTCCTTCTACATTCGGTGCAACTAATAAGAGAACGTTTTTTCTTATTAACAACAAACTGAAACTTCATTATTATAGAAACTGTCTTGATTACAATAAATTTTATTGTAAACAAATCAAATTGTACTACAGTTATGTAGTCAACATTTTATGCAAGGCCGAGAGCTTTTAAAGCTACTTATCAGGAAACGCCTGCATTTTCGAGCAAACATAAATGGGCGGTAAATTACCAAATTACCGATTTCAGTTTTCCTACTGCGGAGATATTAGCCGCAAATTAAAGAAAATAATCATGTTACTTAAAATCAAACTCTTATTACATTTTATTTAACTCGACTTTTATAAACTATTAATATATACACATAACTGTCTCCACATTTTTATAAAATAGATTGATACTTTTACTTACTAAACTAGATCTAGGAAAAGGGAGATACATTTCATATTCGAAAGTTGATAATTCCTCAAGGAATATCCATCTATAATTTCTTCTAAAATTTCAATCATTTGCTCTGACCATTTTTTGATATTATTATCTTTAATGTTATTAGTATTTGAACTATTGCAAGAGTTTGAAAGTTCCCAAATTGCATGTGTTAATTCTTTTAGTGTCTTTTTTGCTTTTTCTTTTTCTAAATTATCAAAATTTTGAACTTCTAAAACTGCTTCACAAAGCTTTTTAGCAACTAATAACTCAATTTTTCGACGTATAAAATATGCATCACTAACATTTGATAATCTTGAAACAATTGAAAGATTTAAATCTTCATTATTCGAATGATCTATACTATCATTAATATTAGAATCATCCGTTAAGTCAACTTTACTGGCTTCTGAATTTTCAATATTAAGATTTAATGTAATGTTTCGCTCAATATTTGATTCACTGGAAATAAATTTAATTTCAGCTTCATTTTCATATTCAGTTATTTCCTTATCAGATAAAAGTTTTGTTTTTGAAGTGGCAATGGTAGTTTTGTAATTATTAAAAAGATCCTTATCTTCAAAATTGATATGAATATTAAACATCAGAGATTTTTCGAAACCAGATTGTAAATTTCTTAAGTTGATTTTATATTCCTGTTTGTCATTACGACTGTCATTACCTTTATATTCTAAATTTATTTCCCCATTTGTTTCAAATCCTTTGAGATGAACAAAATTTGGAAAGCTAATAGATGTTTCTAATTTACAGATCATTATATTATGGAATAAATTTATTAATGATTCCAGTTTCAGATTTAAATTTTCAAAGTCTAATGCAATTGTAAATTTTATGTTATTGTTATAATCATCTAAATTATTTTTATCATCAGTATTTGAGCGATATTTTAAGAATTTATTCATTTGTAATATTTGATGCACTTCATATTTGAATTCATCTGCCAGCAAAATTAAATTAAAACTAGCATCAAATTTAAAACATAGATTTGAAATTCTTTGATTTATCGAATTGAAAGAATTCTTTTTCAATTTTTTGAGAAATGGATGTGAGTCATTATATTTTTCTTCAATATCATTGGACTTTGTTTTTATTAGTGTATCCATGATAATTTCATTTGATATAAAAATTATTTGATTGATACAATTAACGTTCTTATTATTATAATTGTTATTAAAACTTATGCTTGACAAAAGTTCAACATATTTGACACCATCATCCCAAAATTTATCAATTGATAATACACCTTCTTCGATGATAACACTTTCTGTAATTGATTCAAACATTGTTTGCCATCCATTCCAATATTTTGATATACATCCATAATAATTACCCAATCCTGACTGGGTTTTGCTTTTATTACCCAGAAATACAACCCCCAATTTATCATCTGCATGCAGAGAATTTAAAATATTTTTCAGTAAACCTTTAATAACATCCGCATATTCATCATTTTCTAAACCATAATCTTCACTATTTATTAATGGTACTGCAATGATCAATACTAAAGGAATAGAATCCGGTCTTAAGATTTGACGTTTTAAAAACCTTGATGGTAAATCAAGCCCTCTTGAGGTTAATTTATTGAAAATTTTTATATCATCAGGTAATACGTCATCATCACCATCATCATCCCCACTTGAAATTAAATTCCAAGCATTAGTTGATATTTGTATCAATGGAATGGAATTAGAACTTATTAATTTTTTGGAAATCTTATTTAATGTTACAAACCATTTGTGTCTTAGAATTTTATTATTTGATGTGAATGTAATACTTGGTAATTTAATGGAATTTAAATTAATTATAATATCGCTTTCGTTTGAAAAGATAGAAGATATGAATATTTGATTATTTAGTTCTTGTTCCAGCAGTAGTTGATTTCCTTCAGAATTTAGTATAATTATGACCGATTCAAATAGATAAACTTGACAAAGGGAGAAATGACTCAACTTAATTGTTATATCAATAAAATCAAATAATATTAAATCACCAACTGATGAAAAATCAATTGAAAAATTTGGAAGATTTTGTTTAAAGTTATTTATTATTATATCAGTTATTTTGTTTTTACCTATTTGAGCTTTAATTTGTTCCTTTTTGTTAAATTCTAAAGATGGTTCAAAATCGGTTACTGAAAAATTAACAACACAACTAATATCTGTGTCTGATTTCCCATTAATATTAAGAGAGGAAAATTCTGGTGCAAATAACGTTTTTGATAACTCTATTGCATTATTTGAACTTAATATAGGAGATTTGTTGGTTTCTGTTGTTGAATTAACAGGAGGTATAATAAGTTCATCTTCATGATCCCAAAAATTCATTCCAATTTGATTTTGAGGAGTTATAGGATCTTCTGTATCATTACTATACGACCCTAGAGGGGAATTCAACATAGTATCATCACTCCTTAATGTCATATTTGGTATTTGAAAATTATCAATACTTGCTATTATATTAGAAAATTGATCATTGGAGTCTAGAACATCATTATAAAATTCAGGCAAATTTATGTGAGCTGTAAAATTATGATTTAACAAAATGGAATCATCACAACATGAAGTTTCTTCATTACATTTAGGACAAATTAATTTACTTGGAGTATTTTCATTCATAATTTCACAATAAGTATCACCTATTGAGGTTATAACTTCCATTAAACATTTCAAATGTAAAATATGCCCACATTTTAAGTCCACAATTTGTTCACCTTCAAACATATTTTGTAAAGGTTGTTCACAAAAAGAGCAATTGTTATTTGTGTAGCCAAAACAGTTAAATGCTTTCCGATGTCTCGTTAAAGGAGTTGAGTTTCTTGAGTTGAATCTGTATTCTTTAGGAATACCAGCCAGTGGAGTACTTGTTACAGACGTGGCTTCTGTTCTAACCGAATAAGGTGTAGCTGTTTCTGAAAATGAATTTATTGTTGATCCTGATACATTTAATACTTTTGGAACTTTTTTAAAGTTTAGATAATCTGTTTGAAGATCTGACATTGATTAATTATATGATATGCAATGATTTTTTTTTAAAATAAACAGTAAACCAAAATTATTTTATTTTGTCATTAATTTTAGAAATTAAGCAACCATTGAATTCAGAAAGGAATTAGGAAGAAAATGAACGTTTTCAAGTTCCCAGACAGAAAAGCAAGGATGAATTAATAGAAACAAAAAAAGAAAGTATCAACTACAAGTTAGCACCGCCTTGTTTCATTTCTATTTTGAAATTTTATTTTTCTTTTACCGTTAACAGTTGTTTATCTTTGATATACAATTGGTTTTATATATCTTTCTTTATATACTTTATATACAAGCAATCCATCCTTTTAAAGTTGGAATCTATAGATAAATTATTAAGCAATCAATCTCTAGATTCCCAAATATCCTCACTACTACCTCTCTTTAATTGTTCAACTAATCTTTTCTTATAAAATTCCTGTACATTAAGTTCCTTAACATCTTGCGTATTTAAAGAATTTGAGAAACAGAAATTAAGTTTTTCTGATTGTTTATCACATAATGTTAAATCTCCATATCTATAATAATTTCTTATTTGTCCCCCTAAGGACATACATTGCATAAGTTCATCTAAAGCTGTCATACATGACATTTCTTTCTGTAAAAAAACAAGAGAAATACAATATCAAAAAATTTTTAGTTAGTATTTTTGTTTGATAATTTCTTAAAAAATAAATATAATTATACATACTGGAAATTTACTCAATTCTAAAGCTTCGGCTCTTGAATTTGCTTTTTCTCTCAAAGAATCTGATCTCTTTTTATCTTCATCTATTACACCGTTTATAATACTTTGAAGATCTCCATTTTCAGTTATGTTTTCCTTTGTTGGTAGATGATTTCCATCATCATCCTTTGTATCAACCTCACTTTTTTTTGTCCAGAACATTAGTCTTACAGTAATCTATTTTTGAATGATTAATGTACTAGGTTGGAACCAAAGTTAGTTAGATGAAGTACTGACACTGAAACTAGTCATAATATTGTTGCAAATTCTTCCTTGTTCGAAGAAGGAAACACATTATTTTGTGCGCGGTGATGTTTTACTTTACAAAGTTTATTAATACAGTTACATTAATTTTTATAGTTGTTAGTTAATCTATTAAATATTTTGATATGTATAAATAGAATTAATCAAAACAAGATTACAGATAACACGATATAAAATCGAAAATTTTGAGAGTGAGATCATTTGATTCTACATTTCTTCTTTCTTTTTTTTTTGTATTTTCAAGATATAAATTATTCATTATAAATTAAGCTCAACCATTTATTTTTTTAATAATGGTGTAGATTGTGTAACAGCTGTTGCTTCTGTTGAAATTGATAATGGAACATTTGATTCAATATCTGCTGTTTCATTTTCAAGTTCTACTTCTCCATTTTCTTCATTATCATCGCCATTTTCACTTTCTTCTGTATTAGATAATGCAATACGTTCCCCATAGACAGTACTCATACCTAATTCCTTTACAACTTTAGTCATTTTTTCATAAACTTGTTCAGTTAATTTTGGAACATCATCTTTTGTTAAACCTTCAGTTGGAATTGGATCTAATACTTTAATATTAATTTCACCTCTATTAAAATTAAATAATTTTAATGAATATAAATTTGAAGTATTTGAAACAATAACTGGTATAATTGGAATTTGAGCTTGAACAGCTAAATGGAATGCACCTTTTTTAAATGGTAATAAAACTGGTGTTGAAGAATATGATCTAGTACCTTCTGGAAACATAAATAAACCACCTTTATTATGTTTTAATTGATTTAATGCATTATTTAATGTATGAATTGCAGATTCTCTATTTGATCTATCGAGGAAAAATGTACCACTTGCACTCATAAACCAACCAAGGAATGGAATATATTTTAATTGCTTTTTAGCTGTAACTACACATTTTGGTGGAAAAATTCTACCTAACATATAAATATCTAATTCTGATTGATGATTTGAAATTAAAATTGCAGGTAATTTTTCAAGTAATTCTGGTTTATCAACATTAATTTTCATACCCATTACAAAACTGAATAAATTATAATAAAATCTAGCTGTACTCCATTGTGCTAAATCTCTCTTTCTTATTAATATGAAATAAAATGAACACAAAACACCATATGTTGCACTTATTAATAAAACATTTAATGCAACTAAACCTTTTGTTATAAATTTAAACTTTTTTGAAAGATTCCCCCAAAATGTCATTTTTTGTTTTGAATTATTTTCAAATACTGTTTGTACAAGGACAAAACTGGAAAAAAGGATTATTAAACTATTTAAAAACAACAATTTGCTAAATATATAATTATATAATCACTTATGAATTGTATGTCTAACGAGAACAAATCTAACAGAGTGTTCACTTTGACGTAAATTACCTATAATTATAGCTAATTATCACCATATAAAAAAAGGTAGAACTGACAACAATAGAAAAATCGAGGTCAAACTAAACAGAAAGAGAAAATTTGCAAGCAAAGAAAAAACAATAAGGAAAAATTACAAAATTTGTCAGAGCTTACGTAATATCAGTTTTCATATTTATTAATTATATATATGTGAATAAATAGAAGATTAGCTATATTAATAGGAAATTCATATGTATATATATTTATATTTTAATGTAATAACAATTACATTATATACTAATCTAAAATATTTCTTTTATTATGTACAGTTTATCAATCAGTAAGTTCGTTAGAGGATATATTATATCAAATAAAAATGATAGATTAATTTTACATCTTTCTTTCGATTCTGTTTAATTTTCTAGCGGTCTTAGCATTAGTCTTTGTTCTTTGACCTCTAACTGGTAATCCCATAGCATGTCTCATACCGACATAAGAACCAATTTCTCTCTTCATACGAATATTAGATTTAATTTGTGAAAGTAATTTAGAATCTATTGCCATTTCTGAAAGTTCCTTTGTAATTGACATTGTTTGTTGTTCTGAAAGTTGATGCATACGCATATCAGGATAAAATCCCAATTTTGAACATATTCTAGTTGCAGTTTCTAATCCAACACCATAAAATGTTTTTGCTAATCCAAACTGTAAAATTATATTTCAATTATTAATGTAAATGTTAGTAAAATCTTCTTTCATTAGTCAAGTTAACAATTAGAAAAAAAAAATCTATTCATTAGTAAATAAAATAAACATACATTAATTCTATATTTTCCTTTAACAGCTTTACCTAAGATGTGCACAACCATATTATTGTTATATGTACTGTAAATAATCAAATGTATAGATTAATGAATGAATAAATCAAAGGTAAATATGCTCATATCATACTTACTGCTTATAGTTAGGACAATTCATGTTCACTTTTGTCTCTACACAATTTTTCATTCTATGCGCATACAAAAATTCATCTTAGTAAAATTCGAGAATATTAAAACCGGGTAATAGAAAATTTCATGATCTATCTTTTTAGATTATATGAACTAGTTACCATGAAAACTACATATAAATTCTACAGTAACTCGTATTGTTTAAATTATGTAAATACAATTTATAAAATATATAAATAAACTATGAATTTTGTTGAATGCGTGACATTTCAATACCAATGTCTAATCTTAAAATAACTAATAATCTTACCAATCCTACCATAGATACAAAACTAGCAACACCTATAGGTACAACTGCAAAGACAATTAAATTATAAAGATCAATCTTTCTTTTATACTTTCCTAATACTTTATTTTCATTTTCTGTAATACCACTATTACTTCTACTGTGATAACTTTTATTATTATCATTCTCATTATTATTACTATTATTGTTATTATTATTATTAATTTCATTTGAATTACTTTTGCTTTTATTATCATCTATTAAATTATTACCCCTATTATTATTATTATTATTATTATTATTATTATTAATATTAATATTAATATTACTATTATTACTACTACCGTTAATTGTATTTGTTCTACTTCTCCCAATTTCAGAACCTGAACGGTCTTTTGATTTTAAATGTTCTTCCATATTTAAATTATTTGATAAACAACACTGAATAATAAAAAATAATGTTAAAACACATGAAATAAAAATCCAAACTGTTAAACAAAATTCATTATCTGAATTATTAAATGTATAATTAAACATTTCAACAACCATTACAATTATTAAACTCATACTTAAAATTCTAACAATTACAGCCTGAATTGCATATATGACCATCCATCTAACCATTAAACCATCAAGTATTGTATATGATAATAATGCACTTACTAAACACCAAATTGATGCTAAAAAAAATTCAGTTGCTCTAACAGTTGTTAAATTATTATATGGTATTTTCATTAATTTATACCATTGGGTTATTAAGACTATAAAATTTTTTAACATTGAATATATTGGAATATCCCTACAAATTGTAACAATAATATGTTGTTTAATATTTAACCTTTTTAATCCATATTTTTTTAATCTTTTCCGCTGATTATATAAATCTTCAACAGCTGTTGATGTTGAAGCTAATAAAATATTTCTTGACATATTATTATTTTCGTTTACTAAATTTAAGTTTGAATTATTATGAGATGATGATGAAGTAGATTGTACACTATTATTATTAGATCTATTCATTATTCTACTTCCATTATTTCCATTACTATTATTTAAATCTAGAAATCTTCTTGATTGTGAAAAAACTGGATTAATTTCAATTTCAATTTCAGAATCCGTAGGTGGTGGATGATTTGCATATTCTGAATCATAATCTGATTCTAAGTTAAGGTTATCAACATGCCGACGCATTCGGAACATATCCGATTGTAATGGGATTTCCCTGCCATTGTGACTCATTGAGTATTACTATAAGTATCTAAATGAGTTTAATTTAAATATGCTTTGCTTTTATAACTGTTATTTTATCTTAAATTTGAATTTGTAAGTCTTTATGTCTGTCTTTTAATTGAATTCACCTCTTTAGTTTAAAATGTAGTTGTCGTTTTGGGGACAGAAAATTTTTTTTAACTAAAAATCAGACTAAAAAAAAATATTGAGTAGTGATTACGTAATACTGACTACAAATAATACTATTCGATATAAGTTATTACGGCTCACCGTTGTAAAACTGTTCCATCAAATACATACATCTGAAATAGTCTAATAGTATCAATTAACATAAAAGATTTTTGATATCAAAGATTCGATTTCGTTACTATAAGGATAGCTAGCCATATATAAAAGAGATATAAAAGACGTAAAACATTAATTTTTTTTTGCAAAAAAAAAAAAATAATATGGTAAGTAATCATTAAAAAAAATCCAACTATCAAATTTAAAGTAAGAAATATAAAAATATTAAAGCTATTGTAATCTCAACAAATAACTTTGCTTTATTTGAATTATAAAAATCAAACTCATATTATAAAGCTTCTAATTGGTTACTAATTTCATCTAATTCTTCTTGAGCCTTCTTGTATTTATCTTCTAATTCTTCATATTTAGTTTCTAAATCACCTTTTTCCTTTTCTAAGGCATTTAATTTATTTTCTAAAGTTTCAACTTTAAGATCTGATTCTCTTAATTTAGAAGTTGTTTCTTGTAAAGTTTTATCAGAAGTTTCTAATTCTTCTTCAAGCATTGAGTTTTTCTTTTGAATATTTTCATTAGAAGTTTGTAATTGAGTTGAATCACCGACAATCTTTTTATTTTCTTCTAATTCTTTTTCTAATTTTTCATTTTGTTCTTCTAATGTTTGATTTCTTGTAGATAAAGATTTAATTTCATTTTCTTTTTCTAAAACTTCTTGTTCTAATTCTTTAATTTTTTGAGCTGCTTCATCAGCTTTTTCTTGCCAAGTTTCGGCATCAAGCTTAAGCTTGTTCATTTTCTACAATTAAAATAATAGACGAAAAAAATTTAAAATCAAAATATGTTAGTATTTATATTAATTTATTTTGTTCTTCCTATTATCAATTAATTAATCAATTAAACAATCAATTGAATTAAAAATCAAATCAAATTTGACATTAAGCCTTAATAGGAGTAAATTTATTGTTATATGATATAAATATATTACATACTTCCTTTAACTTATCCATTTTTGATTATTTATAAATATCTATATATATATGCTATTGAGAATGTTTAGATTCTTGTCTAAGGAAACAAAAGAAAGTAAAACTAAAGAAAAGAAGATAGGGAGGAAAACGGGAAAGAGTTGATGAAACGTGGTTATTTCTAAGTGATCCCCCTCGTATATATTACACACAAATTCAGCATACTATAAAATGATTTGTTAGACTCGATCCCTCACACAATAAGCGATCAACATTTTTGTTTGTTTGTTTATTTTTGGTGGCAAAATATATAAACAAAACGAAATGATAAACAAAGAAAATCAGTTTCTCAGCTTTTTTAGTATGGCAAATTTATAAGGCAAAATTTCAATGAGGGAAAAAATAAAATAAAAAATAAAATAAAAAATTCAAAAAAATAAAAGCAAAACAAAATTCTAAAATCAATCAACGCGTATCGTCGATCGACCTCATTTGTTTTTCAATTTTTATCTCTTCCATTTTTTGCAATACTATTTTATCATGTTTTGAACAATTTTTACTCATAATTTTATATAGTTTTAAATAGTTTTATATAGTCTTTTACATATATTTATTTATAGTTTTCCATTTAACCTGAGATATATCCTTATTTTATAATGTACCATTATCTTTTCGATTTTTTGATCGGACTACCACAATTTGGTTCCAAATTTGTATTTATTTTAATATGATATTTTGGGAAATCATTGCTTGAAATCATATCATTGTTAGTATCCATAAAATCTTCTAATTGTAATAAATTATTTTCCAATAAATGTTTCTTATTTGATTTATTCTCTTTAATATTATTATTATAATTGTTTTCCGTTATTGTTGATTCCCTTTGTAAATTTTTATTAACTGATGAAAAATCTTCAATTGATGTATCTTCTGATAATGAAGAAGAAGATGATGAATAATTTGATGATGTAGATGATGATATAATATTTGAATTATTTTTAATCTCATCAATTTTTAATATTTCCTTTAAAATATCCATATTCTTTGCTGAAACATTTGTCAAATCTGGAAATTCAATATCAAATTTAATAATCAAATCTCCATATTTTATATTATTATTTAATTCATCATTTTCATTTTCATTTTCATTTTCATTTTCCGTCTCTGTCTCTGTCTCTGTTTTATTGTTAATAGAGTCATTTATTGGCATACCATATCCTTTTAAAATTTTAATTGAATTACTTGATTTTATATCATTTGGATTAATTAATAAATTAATTTGTTTATTATTAATATGTTCAAATGATATAATTCCACCACATAAAATTTTATATAAAGGTATTGAGATTTTTATTAATAAATCATTTCCAATTCTTTTAAATTTATTTTCAATAATTGAATCTTTATCATCAATTAATGTTAAAACAACATCTCCAGGTATTAAATTAATACCTTCATCAGCTGCATTTGGGAAAATAATTCTATATCCATTTCGTACACCTCTTGGACTTTTAAAATCAAAAATGACTTTTGTATCAATTAATTTATTACCATTACATTTATCACATATATATTTAGTTGGTATAAATTTACCACTACCATTACATCGATGACATGTAGATTGAGTTCTTTGATACATTAAACCATTATTTATTTCATTTATAATCATACCAGAACCACAACAATCATTACATGTATAAACTTTTAAACCACCAACAGCTTTACATTTTGGGCATTTAATCCTTTTAGCTAATTTTAATTTAATATTTTTACCATTATAATAATCTAATAATGTGCATTTAATATTATCTTTTATATTATTACCCTTTTTGATCCTTCTACCATTATTATTATTATTGTTATTATTATTATTATTATTATTATTGTTAAAATTATTGTTATTATTACTAATATTGTTAAAATTCATATTCATGTTCATATTCATATTATCAAATGAAGATTTAAAAGAATTAGAAAAAGAGCCAAAAAAATTATTAAACATTTCATCAGCTCTTGCTGATAAATTTGCATGCATCATATTATGCATATTAATATTTTGTTGAAAATGATCATGAAAATTAGCACTATTATTACTAAAATTCATATTATTATTATTATTATTATTATTAGTATTAATATTATGATTGTATTGATGATTATTTGTTGAAAATACAGAGGTTTGACTTTCTGGATTTTTAGCAACTTCTTCACCATAATTATCATATAAATATCTTTTATTATCATCACTTAAAATATCATATGCTTCTGTAATTAATTTAAATTTTTCAGTCATTTTCTCTTTAATTTTAATATCATTTGAAGGTTGTTTATCAGGATGATATTTCAAAGCTAATGCTTTATATGCTTTCCTAATCTCATGATTGTTTGCATTATATGAAACTTGTAATAAATCATAAAGTTGAGTTTCCTTTACCATACGTGAATAATTTTGTTAAATAAATTGAATAGAATAATTCATATAAATAAAATAGGTTTTAAAATAGTATTATGAATAATAAAAAAAATATTGTGATATGTTTAATAAAACTCGGAGTTTGATTCGATATAAAATTTAAAAAGAAATTTTATTGAATTAAAATATTATTGATAAGATACAATAAATCAAATACTGATTAGTAAATTGATAGAGTGTATATTAATAATCGAAACGAGATACAAATAATAATCTATTGATTGTAAATTATAAATACAAATTTTCCTTTTTTAATTTAGAAACTCTAACTTAATAAAAAAAGGTGAACTTAAAATACACGGCTGTTTTGGTGATGTCTGTGCAAAAAAAAACAAAATACTTTACTATGTAATACAGTGTATACAAAAAATAAATAGCGTTTCTTGTACCCGCTTTTTTCTTTTTTCTATGCTTATTTTTCCGTTTTTTTTTTCTATTTGCATTTTATTTGTACGGGGTTTCAAATACAGTTTCTTGAAGTGGGAGAAACTGTTGGTGTTTACCTACACAAACTATCTTATTACAATATATATATATATATATAATTATATATAGATATATAATTATCATTTAGTAATATCAACTACTAAAGTGATATGGTTCTTAAGGCTATTTCGTTTATGTAATATGTGTATATAAACAGTAAAAAGACACTTCACCCCTCGGGCTAACTTTCTGCACAGAATAAAAATGATATCTAGACAGATTTATTTTTAAGCCTCATTCTTCTTGGAAGATTCCAGAAAGTTTCCTCTTTTATTTTTCTTTTATTTTTCTTTTGTTTTTTTCCTTTAGTGCATAATAATTTTTACATAGTATAAACCTCCGGGGTGTGAGTGCACGGTTGTGGAAAACTATTTTTTTCAATTAGACAAATTAGGGAATTAATTAATTTAAATATTTTATTTTTTCATTTTGTAAAAATCATCTTTATTTCACACATCCGTACATCTGTTCGTTTTGTCAACACTGAATTGTCATGAATGCTGGATGAAGTTCATGATTTTTCACTTTCTAGCAAATGTAGTAAAAGTTTATATAAACATTCTAAACCCCGAAGAAGCAAATATTGATTTAATATTTCCTAGTCTCTATTTTTCTTTTGTGAATCCATTTCCAACGAATTCAGTAACTAACTAAATTAAAATGTCTTTGTTATTTTCCAACCGTTATATTCCTCAAGAATATAACCTTTCAGTAACTATAACTGATTCAAAACCAAATTATTCAGGTAAAGTTACAATAAAATTAATCAAAAATGATAAATTTGCAGATTTAAAATCAGAAACTTTAAATGATAATGATAAATTTACTATTTCTTTAAATACTTGCGAAATAATTTCAATGTCATCAAAAATTTCAATAGGTGATTCAAATTGGAAATTATCACATTCTTTAAATAAAGAAAATGAATTAACTCAATATTTTTCAGATGATTTAACTTTTGAAAAATTAGATTCTTGTAATGATTCAATTATTTTAGAAATTAACTTTATTTCTGTTATTAGAAAAATCATGACTTATAGTGATGTTACAAAAGGTGTTTTTTCAACAAAATATACTGATCCAATTACTGGTAAATCAGATTTATTCTTATTAACAACTCATTCTCAACCTCATTTTGCACGTTATATTTTCCCATGTTTAGATAATATGAATTGTAAATGTCCTATTCAATTAGAATTAACCGTTGATAATAAATTTAATTGTATTTCAAATTTACCAATTGAAAGTTCAAATTTTATTTCAAATACTTCAAATAAATTAGTAAAATTTTTAAAATCTCCACCAATGTCAACATCAGTTTTTTCATTTGCTGTTGGTAACTTTGATTACATCGAAAATATAGTTAATTTATCATTCTCTCAAAAAGAATTACCAGTTAGAATTTATACTATGGTAGGTGACTCTGATAGAGCTCAATATGCTTTAGATACTTTATCAAGTGCAATTATAGAATTAGAAGAAAAATTTAAAGTTAATTATCCATTACCAAAATTAGATATAATTGCCGTACCATTTTTATCAGATGGTGGTGTTGAAAATTGGTCTATGATTCAAATTATTAATGATCATATTTTATTACCAGATTGGAAAGTTTCCGATAATCAATTAATAAAATTACAAAAAACTATAAGAGATGTTTTAGTTCATGAAATTGTTCATATGTACGTTGGTAATTATATAACTTTTGATAGTTATGATTATACTTGGTTAAATGAAAGTTTTGCAACTTTTATGTCAAATACAATAATTAACTCTCTTTTTGATAAAAATACTTTATTTAATATAATCAATTCTGATTTACAAAGCTTGAAATTAAATAATATGTCAAGTGATGTATTGCCAATTTTTGCATCAAACGTTGGTACTAAAAGAATTCATGAAACTTTCTCAAGAAATTCATATGAAAAAGGTATCTTTTTAGTGAGATCATTAGCATCTTTATTTGTTGAAAATGAAAATGATTTAAATAATGAATGTTATGATATTTTCTTTCAAATGATTGGTGATTTTATTAATGAAAATAAATTTGGTACTTTTAAACCAATTGATCTTTGGAATTTTTTAAAAAATCATAAATCAAATAAATTTAAATATGATATACCAACTATTATGAATTCTTGGATTAGAACACCGGGTTTCCCAATTTTAAATGTAACAAAACAAGAAAATGGCTCTTTTAAAATTGAACAACATCGTTGCTTAAATGAACCAAATGATGATATTGAAGATATTCCATTCCAAATTCCATTATTAATCAAAAATTCAGATGGAAAATTAGGCAGACAATTAATGACTGATAGATCTTTAATTATTAATAATGAATCCAATGATTTCTTATTTTTAAATGCTAATGACTCTTTTATTTTAAATATTTCTTATCCTGAATGTATTATTAAAGAAATATCATCAAAGTTTAATGTTTTAAATCCTGTTGAGCAATTACAATTTTTCAAAAACTTTTCAACAATAATTGGTACTAATTATCAAACCAATGAAAGTATTCTCTCCTTCTTTAAATCAATTAAATTAATTAAAAAAGTAGGAAAACCTGATCCAACATCAATGTCTTTTGCTATTTCAATTCTTTCTAATTTATACAAATCTATTAATACTTTAACTTATTTTGATGATTCCGTACTTTACAAAAAAATAAATATTTATATTGATGAGTTATGTAATAAATATATTGCTCAATTAGATTGGGATAGTATCAAATGGGAATCATTAAGTCATCAAGAAATTCTATTAAGAAATTCAATTTTATCTTTGAAATACAATAATCCATCCATTCAATTAGTGGGTAAGAAGTTATTCAAAAAGGTTTTACATGGTCCAAAAGAATCAATTCCACTTGAAATTTTGTCAACTTTATTTATCATCGAAGCTCAAACAGCTACATTAAAAGAATATAAAGAAATTAGTAAATTAGTTCGTAATCCTGGTTTGGTTGTTAATAACATTATCCGTGGTTCTTCAAATGATATTCAAACTGCAGCAATTACATCATTAGGTTATATGATTGATCCAGAATTAAGATATAAAACTTTTAACTTTGTAGCAACTAATCCTGATGTTAAGATGATTGAGTTAGCTTTACTAGGTTTAAGATTCCAAATGCCTTGTTATAAAGAACTTTGGAAATGGTATACACAACACTATACAGTTTGGTATAGTAAATATGTTAGAGACAATAAATCATATCAAGGTTTATTTTTTAAACATGTTAGTGAATTAGCATTAGAATGTGCTTACTATGAGCCTGAATTAAGAAAGGAAGCTGAAAAATTTGTGTCTAATAAAAATGATGACCTTAAATCTTGGTTCGAAGAAGCTAAAGAAAAATTTGCTAGTATCGAATTATTGAATGAAGCAAATATAGAACTTAAATCATTTTTATAAATTTTTTTTATGTATTTTCCTGTTAATAGATATTTTAAATATAAAAGTAAATTGATAATGAGTTAACTTATTAATTAGTAAAAATAACTAAAAATTTAAAAGAACGTAAATAACTATATAATAAAGATCAAATTTATCTCTTAAGTGATCGTTGTTGTTAATCAGCATTGAAAACTTGGTCATAGGGCTTTTTGTTTTGAGATTCAAAGAATTCAGCATTGTCTTCTCCATAAACAGATGCAATACATTCTTTTAAACCAATCCATACTTCACTTTTTTCACCTCTATTTGATTTATCAGTTCCTAATTTCAGTGCAATTTTGGCAGCTACAATTCTTCTCAAATATATATCCAACATAAATCTTGTCAAAAAATATGTATCTTCTGACACTTCTGGTTTCTCTTTTATTATATATTTTATTGTTTTTGTCCAATCTGTAAACCTTTCCGCAAAGATTTCATTTTTAATATCTTTATATGCTTCATCCCCGGTTGCAATGCTCAGATCCCCAATTTCACTCTTTCTTTTTGATTTTAGAGAGTCTTCTTCAATTATGGTTTTATTTACACTGGTATCAAATAATGGGGTTCCATATTTAGAGAGATATCTTTGCTTCTTCAGATCTGATAAATCTCTTTTAAATTGTAAATTTGAATTGCTTATAGATGGTGTAGTTTTCTGCAATATGTTATCCTTTTTCTGAGTTTTAAGTGATATACTCCTTTGACTTGAATTTTTTATACTTGAATTTAGTAATTTCAGTTGATTTATATACAGCTGCGATGTATTTACAGATTCATTATTTGAACCCGATGAACCACTAGGTGTATTTCCTGAATTTCTTGCATTTCCTGAATTTTTCGTATTTCCGGTATTGCCTGTGCTACCAGTATTTCCACTATTTCCAGTATTACTACTGGTTGGATTAGTTTGACATGAAGATGAATGTGTGTTAGTTGTGACTTTTGTGTCTTTACTATTATTTGAATCTGAAGTTTCGGAGTTTTGCTTTCTATGCTGATAAAAATCTAGCGGTGTGTTCAAATATTCTGTAATAGTCATACTGGTTGGTCTGTAATTTATAATGATGGGTGGAGCAGATTTTCTTTGATTTTTTCTTGATTCGTTCAATTCTTTTTTAATAGTATTAGAAGACTGAAAAGCCGGTAGTGATTGATATTTCCTTCTTATAGAACGTTTTTTCAGCATTTCATTATCACCAAGATTATTATTAATATCTAATTGTGCCTTTAAAATTTTATAATGGATATCTGGATCTTTCTTTATCAAATCTAACGTTTTGGTAAAATATTGTACCATATACGATGGTTTTTCTAATAAACTTTCTTCTGTATACATATCAAAAACCGGATCCATTTGAGTTGAACTTTCAAATTTTGCACTGATCTTTTTTTTATACTGGGAATTTGCAAATGATTTTGATTTCAATTTTGAAGTTGTTTGATCTCTGTGGACTAATTTGAAATAATTAGGACCTTTATATGAATTCCTACGTTTAACAACGAATTCTTTCTTTAATTTATTTTTTCTAGATTTATCATTTTTGGGATTTAAAATAGGTTCCTCTTTTAGTTCATCACTCGTTAACTTTGTTAATGGTTTTCTCATATGAAGTGAATTTGTATTGTCATTTTTCTGATATATGAAATCTCCTGATGCTATTCTATGATGTGGTTCGGATGTATATAAACTATAATTAGAAGAGCTTGAAGCATTATCTCTGTTAATAAAGTTCAAATGTGGTTGTTGAATAATACCTGTTGCCATTTTTACGGTTAATAAAAGCTCTATTGATAAATTGATAAACAAAACAATAGTGTTTTTTTTTAAAAAAAATATCTATATTCTTTTCGGTTATTACTTTAATTTAGGAACGAAAAGAATTAATAACACTAACTTTCACAAAATACTATAGATTATTGGAAATAGAGTTAAAAAAATTGGAACACTTTAGGTATATACTAAAAAACCTTCAACAACAGCAACTAATAGTTTGTTTTAATATAAAAGATAGTAAAATCCAGCAATGTTTTACAGTGGCTGGATGAATAGTTGCCTAATTAGGGAAGTTAATTGAAAAGTGACTCCGATTTCAATACATCCGTGCACAACATTCAAAATCAACTCAGTTCAGAAATTTTGCGTGTTTGTTTATTTCAAAATCAGATATTTTTAGTTTCCAGTGTTAACATCTTAAATAGAAAATGTATTGAACCAGATAACGAAGAGGGACTTCATATATAAAATCAAATCGACACCATTCTATAACTTGGTATGAAAGTCAAGCCAAATCCAGATAGAGTTGATAGGCTTGTCAGCATCAATGCTGAAAAAATTGATAAAAAGCTTGAGGACATGCTAGATGAATTTGATAATTATGATTATACATACAAACCTCTTTTAACACAAGCTGAATTTGAAGAAGAATTTTTGGTATTAATTGAAAAATTATTGAAAAAAAGAAACAGATATGAGATTATCAAAGGAATTTTTGATGAACTTTTCCAAAAATCATTAAAAGATCAACATAAATTTTTATGTTTAATTGATTTCACGATCAATATATCAAAATATGATCCAAGAGTTTTCAAAAATTTACCAAATGATGTTATGTCGAATGTTTCTAATACTCCGATGTTTTTAAAAGTCAAAGAATTTATATATAATAAAGGTAGAATGAATTATCATTTTAAAAAATTTTCCAAACATAAATCTAAATCTGATCAACATATTAATAATAGCAATCTTTTGAATTCTCATGGCCAAGATATTTATACATCTGAGAACTCAGAGTCGGAAGAAGAAGAAGAGTCGAACTCGGAATCAGAATCTGAAAGGAATTCCAGCAGGAGTAATAAAGTTATAGATGTTTCACTTGCAGAATTAACAAAAAAAATTATGAGCAAAACAATAGAGAAAAAGAAAACAAAAAAACAGACCAAAAAAAATAAAGAAATCAAGAAGTCCCCAGAATTGATAGAAAAAGAAGATGAAATGCAAATTATTAAAGAAGAAAAAGGTGAAGATAGTGAAGATATGTTAGATGAATTTGTATCTGAAGGTGAGAGTGATTCGTCAGATGTTTTTTCCGATACATCATTTTCAGATAAAATAGCCAGTACAGTAGAAAAAGAACAAGAAAATGAAAAAGATGTCAACTATGAGTTGTCTGATGAAGATTCGGAAGAACCATCTTCACCAAAAGTCTCTACAAGAAGAGCAAAATTAAATTTGTTAAAGTCAGAGTTGGAAAATTTGGTAGAGTCAGACCAATCTCAGACGCATTCAAGTGATGAAACAGAAAATGAAGATAATAATAACGATATTAATAGTGATACTGAAAAAGTAATCAAAAATCAAAAATTAGTAGTAAAAAAAGCGGTGAAGAATGACTCAGAGAATGATTATACAGATGATGAAAATGTTGATCTGACGATGTCCAATGCTACCTCCATTATGGAACATATCATAGACTTTAATGAATCACAACAATCAGCATCAATTACTAGAATCCCAAAGAAAAAGTCATTGGAATCTAAAATTAAGGAAACAAATAAATTAGTCAAAATTAGCTTACATAATAAAAATGAAATAACTCCGAACTTAAAAAGAGCTGCTGAACAATCCGAGTTAGCTAAGAAACAAAAAATTTCAAGAGCAAAATTCAAAGAAATAAAATTGAAAGAAGCAAAGAAGAAAGAAAAAAAGATTGTGAAGTCCCCTGTCAGAAGGAAAGCTTTTTTTGTTTTAGAAAAAAATCTCGATTTTTTATATTCGGGGTTAGAACGCTTTTTGCCTCCTTCAAAAGCTTTGTTGATGAAAAATGAAGTTAAGGGTATTATATATAAACCAGCTCAATACACAATATTTCAAAACTTACCAGAGAAAGAATCTGCAATGGATATAGAAATTGCGAAAAATGCTGATTCTCTATTAAATACCTTTATTATGCAGATGAGTAAAAGATGTAACGGAAATGAAATTGATGAAACTGATTATATTCATCCCTTTGAATATGATTATGTCATTAATAATTTGGAAGAGTTGAAAGAAAAAGGAACTAAATTGCCACCTATGATATTTAACAATAGATATGGTACACTAATTGATGATAATGGTTGTATAAATACTAAACTAGCACTACTTGATATTAATGATACAAAAGTCAAAGGATTGATTCGTTTATCTGTTTTTCAATCCGAGGATCAATATTTTCAACAATTTAAGAAAATCGTACCCCGAGACCAGGTGGCTAAGAGATTGAAGCTAATTAACAAATTGATTACTGATGGTAAATCTTTATATATTTTTGAATTTATTGATGAAATTCAAGGAATTATGTCTCTCGAGAAATATCAAATTGATAGCGAGGAGGAGGAAGAGAAACTCATTGCTCAACAGAGAAAACAACTTATAACAAATGTCAATAGTGATAAAAATAAGGATGAAATACAATCAGGAGATTCAATCAGTCAAGCTGAAACAAATAAAAATGCCAACACTGAAATAAACATTAATGATAAACCTACTACTAAAATTAGTGTTGAGAATAATGTAGATAAACATGAAACAAGGGAGGATACTGATAATGGTAACGATAGTTGTAAAGATAAATACGCGGATGGAAATATGGAAGATGATAATAATCAAGATGAAAATAAAGGCGATATTAAAGATGGTGATTTTAATAAAGAAAAAGTCAAAGAGACTAGTCAATCTGATATTTCACCTGAATGTGCAAGTAGCTTGAAAGTATCTGATGATGTTGAAAATCTATTTAATGCAGAAGGAAGACTCACGATGATTGAATTAGAACAAAGGAGAAGAATGGAACGTGCAAAAGAATTAATGAACGAAAAGAAAGTTACCGTTGTTGCTAATGATGATAGGACAACTGTATATTGCTCTTCGAAAGGGGTCAGAGTATCAACCAGCACCATAAGAAAAGTTCTTTCAACTGAAAAAACTTTTGAGTTAATGGCTAATATATTTTTCCCCAAATTAAGGCTTGATCCATCATTCAAAGGAATACCACTGAATACAACTAAAACTTTGGGTTACGTGTATGATGGATTTAGACCATATTTAATTTCATTATTTATGTCAGATGTATTTGAATTTTTGAGATTGCCACGATTCTTTAAATTGGATTCTGTAATGTTCGAGTTACAGATAAAAGATCTAGTGAGTGCAACAAATCGAACTACAAAATTGAAAAATGTTTCTCTTGAAAAGTAATAAAGGTAAATCTATGTTTTTGTATTTGTATAAATTTGTGTATATTATTATAATAAATGAATGATCTTAATAAAGATATAAATATAAATAAAAGAACTATATAAAAAAATCAATAAAATTATTTAAATTAAAAGTAAAATGAAAGAAAAAACAAATATATAGTATATAAAAATAAATATTTAAAATACTTGAGAAACTGAATAGAAATTAAATAAAAAAAAATAGGCTCAAAGTATTTCAAACAAATCAAAAAAATCTAAAAACAATAACAATGCTTATAATAATAAATGATACAACAATTAAACAGCTAAAACCTTTTCATTTGATAAAATTCTCTTGACTTCACCAACTAATCTTGTAAAACTCTTGTCTGATCCCTTTTCATGATTGAATGTTATTTTGGATTCAGTGGATGAAGTTTTAGTAATAGTACAACAGAATCTAGAAAATTTTACATTCATACTATTATTTTTCACAATTTCACCCCTGATTATATGATGTGTAGAATCAATTGTCAGATTTCCTACACCATAGTGTCTCCATCCAACTAACAAAGATTTCATTGCATCAAATGAATCATCAGCTGTTAATATAGTATTTAATGATTGAGGTGGTGCTAAAGCAGTTCCACCAGAAAATATAGATTTAAATGTTTTACCAAAGGATGACGGTTTATGCTCTTGCATAGGTTGAAATTGTGCAAGTTTTGAAAAAAAAGCAGATGTTTTTCTAGCAGCATTTGATCCTTGTCGATTTTGTTGATTTGAATCTTTCTCTCCCAATGGTTTACGTTGCTTTTCTATATTTAAGCTTTCTGGTTTTTGTTGAGATTCTTGTTGGTGAGGTTTTGGATGATGCAACGGTACTTGAGGTATTTTTGACTCGTCTTTCTTTGGAATTTCTTGAGCTTCCGTTTTATTGGCAGACATTGCAGTAATCTTAGATTCTATGTCTTCAAATTCTTGCTTTGATTTCCTTATAGCATCTTCAAATATCTCAAATGTGTTATGACTTTTCGTATGACTGACTTTTTCTTTGATCGGGGAGCCTGGAATGTTTGGTAATTTTGGTCCTTTCTCCTCTTTTACCAGATCAGAAGCAGCTGAATCAGATACAATCCTGTCTTTCAAATTTGGTGCTGTCAAAGGTTGGATAGGTTCATAAACAGAGGAACCACCTGTAATTTCTGAATCTTCAACGTTAGCATCTGAATTATCATTAGCAATATTTTCAACTTGTTTCGGCTCTTCAAAAGAAGTAACAATTGGTACATGTTGAGAATGATTAGATTTCAAAGTTGATTCATCCACAAAATTTAGGTTTTCATCAAGTGCATTGGAAACACTAGCTGATTTAGGTCGTCCTTGACTTGTTACATCCGACGACTCTTCATCAGCTTCCTTTAATGTATTCATACTATTTTCATGGAAATTTATATCTAAAGCTGGTTCTGTATCAAGATCTGAAACAATCAAATCTGGATCTGAAACAAGTAAACTTAATCTAGAAATTCTATCCTTTTTAGTTTGCTCTGCAGTTTTCGTAATTTCATCATCCAATTCCCTTAAATAGAAACTTAATCTTTTAGAAGATGCTTTAGTTGAATACATGGAAAGTGCACTATAACGGTTGGATTTAAGTTGTGATTTTTTTGGTTGAGAATGAGTAAAAATTTCATTTGATCCATTCTTTTTCAAGACTGTTCCACTAGAAAGTCCGAGATCATCGTGAAATGTTTTGTCAAATTTGTCAGCACCTCTTCCTTTATTTGATTTTTTCTTTAAACGTTCAAGCTCTTCCTGTTCCCTTTTAAGTTTTTCTTCACGTTCTTTAATTTCAGCAAGAGCCTTAGCTTCTTCTTCTGCTTCTTGCTGTAACTTAAGTAATTCTGCAGCGTGTTGTGAAGTTCTTTTTTGATAAGTTTCATAGGCTTTATATCTTGGATCCAAACGTGATATTGGCTTTGGTGGTTCTGCAAGTGAATTGAAATTTGTATGAACATCAGATGCTGTACGACGTTCAAAATCACTGAAATCTGATGGATTTAATATTTTTGAGATTCTTTCAATTGGATTACTTGAATTTCTATTACTTGCATAACTTTCTCTTTTGGAGTATGATGATCTGTTTCTTGGTTTAGATTCGGATTTAGAATATCTTTTTGTTGAACCATTTGAACGGTGTTTTGAACGTTTATTGTTAGCTCCTAAGACCAGGGCATTTAATGTTGAAACAGAATCAGAATTAAATAAATTAGCATCTAATTTGTTGTCATCTGAATTGAATAAAGCATCACATAAAGTTGCAAAATCAGAGGAAGTTCTTTTTGCATAGTCTTCTGGAGATTTCATCTTTTTATCATAAGCTGCCATAGTTGCATAACTTGACAAAACCTTTGAAGTTACCGAATTTCTTTTAACTTTAGATTTTGTATTAATATTGTTGGTTTTATTATTATTACAATTTATATTATTATTGCCCATTTGATTTAAACCAGAAACATTTGATGGAATTAGGGATCTTCTCTTAGTAGGTGTAGTATCTAAAGCTACCAAAGATGAATGTCTATTAGCAGTTTCATTCTCGTTGAATGGTTTATTTTGAGACTCATTAACAGGAATATTTTTATTATTTTGATTTGCTGAAATTAGAAGTTTGTGACTGCTTGGTGAAGTTGATGGAGGGGTGATATTGGAAGAAGAAAAATCAACTGTTTGAAGTGAATCTCTTGATCTTGAATTTTTGTTTCGTTGAAATGAGATAGAACGTCTATTTGGAGTTGATGCAGTAATAACCAAACTTTTTCTTTTCGAAATACGTGATTTATTTGAATTATCTGAAGCGGAAGATGAATTTGAAATAGATAATGGTTCGGTAGTTTTTGAAATAACTGAAGAGCTACGGACCAAATCACTACTGTTATTGAAATATGCCTTATTATTATTATTATTATTGATTATATTATTACTATTTGAAGATGGGTTATTTCTATTCGCTATTGCATGATCATGTCTATACCTTAATAACAAAGTATAAAATGTTTTTTCGGAATTAGGAGTTGGTGATAGCAATGCTTGTATAATTGATTCACTCGAGCGACCATGCCAAAGAATAACTAGATTATCTAATATACGTTTATCAATCTGTTCCCTTGATTTAACTGGACAAACTGCACTTTCAGGAGATGGTAGAGTTGTAAATGCTGAATCTTTTTCACAATCATAATATTTTTTAATGAAGGGATGTTTTAGAATATCTCTAGTTTTAATTCTCTTTTCTGGATCAACAGTTAACATTTTGTGAATTAAATCTATTGCTTCAGGGGATAAATCTTCAACTATTTCATATTTACCAACTTGAACTTTTAAAAGTAAATCTCTAATATTATCATCATCAAATGGTAATCTACCAGTTAACAAGGCAAATAAGATAACACCACATGACCAGACATCAGATTCAGCACCATGATAATGTAAACCACTAACAATTTCAGGAGCAGCATAATGAGGAGAACCACATGAAGTTTCTAATAACCTTCCACTTTCTAAAGCAGCCATACCAAAATCTGCAATTTTAACATTCAGATCTTTATCTAATAAAATATTTTCAGGTTTTAAATCTCTATGACAAATTCCTAAACTATGACAATAAGCAGCACCTAAGATAATTTGTTTGAAGAATTCAACAGCTGTTTTTTCAGGTAAAGGACCACTATCAACTAGTAAATCAAACAATTCACCACCTTCAACATATTCTAAAACTAAATAAAGTGCCTTTTCAGTTTCCCAGACATCATATAATCTTAGAACATTTTTATGATTTAATAATTTCATGATAATAATTTCTCTTTCAATACCATAACTTAAACCAGCAGAATCACAATCTTGTTCATCAGAATCTTTTGATTGATCATTTGCTAATGAAGCTTTTGAAACAATTTTAACAGCTGCTTTTTGATTTGTATCAACATTTGTTGCTAAAAAAACACGACCTGTAGCACCTTTACCTAAAGTTTTACCTAATTTCCAAGGTCCTATTTTCACAGGAGTCCTTTTTTTAGAAATTATAGCACTGGAGTTTGGATGTGAATTTGCACTTGTAGAGACAAACGAAGATGCAAATGATGGTTGTCTTGAATGAGGTGGAGACATCTCTTCTGCAAAAAAAAAAACAAGGACAAAAATAAAATGGAAAATGAATGTAATTCAATGATTGTTAGTATTTCTATAATTAGATTGAAAACAAGGAATTATTTGTTAAATAATTAATACTTACTTGTTATTTATTAATTTTTTTATAATTTATAATTTCAATAATTTATAATTATTATAATAGATATGATTTTGGAAATAAAGAAAAAAAGGAATCTTTCTAATAATAGTTGTAAACAAAATACTTAAGTGAATGTAAAAAGTTGGATTTATAGTATATAAAAAAATTATTTATATCTATATTTGACTGTATTTGTTTAGTATAATAATCAGTAAAAGATCAAATTGTATAAAGTAGGATAGATCACAAATTTATGTTATGTTTTCAAATGATATTAATTGATGTTTCTTTCTTGTATGAATTAGCAAGATGATCTTATGAAGAAAGAAAAATAAGTTTTATTTTGTGAAGTTTAAAAGTAATAAAAAGAGGAAAAGAATTGATTTAGAGAATAAAATTACTCAAGCATTAGGAACCAAACTTGAAGAGAAGAAACATCAAAAAGGAAAAAAGCAATAGACAATTACATTGGCTTTAACAAAATCGTACATAAAAAGTTAAAAAATTATTAAACAAAGCTTTCAGTCTGGTCTCTCTCTATATCAAAACATCAACAATCCTCCCCCTTTCACAGTTTGAAAGAGCCGTTGATAACGCGTTTTTATTGTTTTGTATTGAAACAAACGTGTTTTATCTTATTGTTCTCTATTTTTACGCGTTTGGTTGCTACGCGATTTCATTTGTTTTCAATGCTTTCAATGTTTTTATTTAATTTTGTTTTTTTCCATAAAATCACCGTGGCGGTCCAAAGATTGTGGCGCAGTACTTGACTGAAAATTATAAGGTGTACAGGTGTGGTTTCTGAATATTTTTTTATTGGTTAAATTTTATAGCTGATTAAATATAGAAATAACACACTACCTTTAATTGAATTACATTACATTGCTTGTTTATAGTGTTCAAAAAGAATAAAGTAGCATATTAAGATATTAAAACTTTATCTGACTGCTATGAGTCTAGCTGATACTTTGCTTGATGATTTTTCTGATGATGATTTGGAGGTAAATTCCGATGTAGAAAGTGATTTACTTTCGAAAGTAAATCACAATAATATATTTAACATCCAGGAAGTTTTAACGATATCAGATTTAAATTTAATAAGTTCAATAAAAGATTATTGCCCAATATTATCCAAATTAGAAAAAATTGAAGGTAAATTAGATAAAGCTGATTCAAATCCTTTATTTGAAATAGATAATTCAATTCTATTAGAGACAAATAATCTAATTACTGAAATATATACTTATTTCAATACATTGAATTCATTTATCAAATTAGCTTATCAAAATTTTTGGCCAGATTTATCAAATATTGTTAAGAATCCCTTATTTTACATAAAAATTATAAAAATAATAAATTTTGATCTTAAAAATTTAAAAAATCATATAGAAAATGAAGATTTAAACTTTTTATCTAAAGATTTAATACTTTCACTAACAATGTCCTCTAATTTTTTGATTAAATCAAATCAATCAATAATACCAACTGAACATATTCAAACTTTGATTCTAGAATCATGTGATATAATGAATTATATTAATGATATTCAATTAAAATTCAGAACTTTTATAATTAAAAGAGTTGAAAATATTGCACCAAATTTAACTTCTTTAGTTGGTACAACAGTTGCATCACAATTAATAGCTTCAACAGGTTTATCTTTATTATCAATAACTCCTGCTTGTAATATATCTTCATTAGGTAAATCTATTAATAAAAATTCATTGGGTTATATTTATCAATGTGATATAGTTAAGAATGTTTCCAAAGATTTTGAAAAACAAGCTATAAGACAATTATGTTCTAAAATTGTGCTTTGTGCAAGAATAGATCAATCAAAACCTAAAGATGGCAGTATGGGATTAAAATGGAAACAAGAAATAGAAAAAAGATTAGATAAATTAATGTTACCACCTGAAAATGTTAAATTAAAACCATTGGCTAAACCTATTGATATGAAATCTAAGAAAAGAGGTGGTAGAAAGTTTAAGAAAATGCGTGAACGTATGAAAATGTCAGAAATTGAAAAAGCTCAAAATAAAATGACGTTTGGTGAGGAAGAACTGACTAAAACTGATGCATTTGGAGAAGAAATAGGTTTGGGTATGCTTGGAAAAACATCAATAAGAAATGTCGATAATGTACGTGGTGTGCATGTAACTAAGAGTACAAAGGAAAAACTTGATATGTTCACAACTGCAAATAAAAATAAAAATTCTGAAGACGGTGAAAGTAAACTTGCAAGCTTACTTGACTAGTGAAATTTGCAGATATGTATAATCAATTTATTTGTAAAATATTATTTAAACTTTTAATAGTTGTTTCATTATAGTGTGAATTATTAGATATATAAATTTGGTAATCCTGTTCATAGATTACATGCTTGATAGGGGAAATACTCAAAATAATACAGGTAGAGAAAAGAAAAACATTATTTTTTAATTAAGCGAATATGGAAAAATATAAACACCAAAAATTGCCCGAATAGGAAAGTGAGGATTACATTCTTTCAACCTTTATATGTTGTTTGTATTGACAAATTTATACATATTTTGTTCTTTTAATAGTTTGTAATGTATTCAACAATTGAAAGGCTTGATTCATCATCTGTTCTTTGTTCTTCCTCATCATTTATTCTAAATTATTTTTTTTAAAATTTTTTTTCTATTGGTAAAAGTATCTCTATCAATAACATATATACTTGTTACCATATAGGTAAGTTAATCATAGAATATAAATTAATCATCAAATATGGCATTAATGAACGGAATATTCAGTCGTGCTTCAAAGGATGATTCCGAATACATGGACGACTTATCAAGAGATGTTGAAAGTTTAAATGTTGGAACTCCAGCAACTCCACAAAAAAATAATGGATATGCAGATGGTTCATTCATGCAAATATGTTCTCCAGAAAGAAGTCCTCAACAACAACAACAACAATACGCCCAATCATCACCAATGAACTATGGAATAAATAACAAAGAAAATACCCCAAACTCTTCTCCAAGTAAGTATCGTTCATCAAGACCTAATAATTTATTCCAAACTTCCAGACTTGACAGAACATTTTACTCCAAAGCAAATTCACCTAAAACTAAGAGGTTAGTTACAGTATGTCAAATGTACTTTTTAGATTATTATTGTGATATGTTTGATTATGTAATTAGTAGACAACAAAGAATTCAACAAGTTGAAAATTCACTAAGTAAGTTACCTCAAGAAGAAAGATCAATTCAATGGAGAAATTATATTGGACGTGAACGTGCTTTTTTAAGAAAAAGACGTATTAAGCCAAAACATAAAGATTTCGATATTATTACCCAAGTTGGACAAGGTGGTTATGGTCAAGTTTTTCTGGCTAGAAAGAAGGATACTAAAGAAATTTGTGCTTTAAAGGTTTTAAACAAAAAACTTTTAAGCAGAACGGATGAAACTAGACATGTTTTAACTGAAAGAGATATTTTGACTAATACACGATCTGAATGGTTGGTTAAACTTTATTATGCATTTCAAGATACTGAAAGTCTTTATATGGCCATGGAATTTGTACCTGGTGGTGATTTTCGTACATTATTAAACAATGCAGGTTACTTAAATCCTCATCATGCTAGATTTTATATTTCTGAAATGTTTGCTGCTGTTAATGCATTACACCAATTGGGTTTCACACATAGAGACTTAAAACCGGAAAATTTTTTGATTGATGCAAAAGGTCACATCAAGTTAACAGATTTTGGTCTTGCTGCAGGTTCTGTTTCAACAGATAGAATTGAATCAATGAAACTTAGATTAAATCAAGTCAAGGATTTGGAATATAAACCTAAGGAAAGATCTGTTAGTGAACGTCAACAAATGTATCGTTCATTACGTGCAAAAGATATCCATTATGCTCATTCAATTGTTGGATCTCCAGATTATATGGCACTTGAAGTACTGGAAGGAAAACCATATGATTATACAGTTGATTATTGGTCATTAGGTTGTATGTTATTTGAGACAATTGTTGGTTATACACCATTTTCTGGAAGCTCTTCTGATGAAACTTATGCAAATTTGAAGAGATGGAAACATGTTTTAAGAAGACCACGTTATGATGATGGTAGATACGTTTTTAGTGATAGAACATGGCAATTGATTACAAGATTAATTGCATCACCTAACGACAGGTTGAGATCTTTTAAGCAAGTTATTGAGATGCCATATTTTTCAGAAATTCATAATTGGGATAACTTAAGAGAAACCGTTCCACCATTCATTCCACAATTAGATAATGAAGAAGATGCAGGATACTTTGATGATTTTGAAAACGAAGCCGATATGGCTAAATATAAAGATGTCATCGCCAAAAGAGAACATGATGAACGTATTGCACAAAACAGTGTCAGAGCAGATCAAAAGAATTTTGTTGGATTTACTTTCAAACATAAAGGAAATCCAGGAACAAATCCAAATAATATTTTAGCTCCAATAATGCTAAATGGTAATACCAATGATAGAAACTCACATGGTCGTTACAATTCTCCTTTCAGCACATTGTATTAAGCTAATAATTCAACCCTTTCATCTTTTACTTTACTATCCTGACATGATTATACATATCATGTTATGGTCATAATTACAGGAATTTCGTTTATTTGCATTTTTATTTATTTTTATTTTTAATTTGTTTATATATTATTTCTATTACTATATTAACATTCGTTTTTATACCATAAATAAATATAAATTTTATACTGACTAGGTCTTTTTTAAAAAACTCGTGGATGTGAAATTTTATCGCTTATTATTTATCAATTTTTTTTGATCGAAATTTGATATCAATTTTTTTTATTGTATCACCTTTTGTTAAGAATATATATTTCATTTTCAACTTTCTTAAATTTTATAATTACAACAATGAGTGAAAGGAAATTGAAGGTTCTAGTTTTGAATCCAATTTCATCAAACCTTGAAAAAGCTGTTCAAATTGTGAACTTACAAAACAAAAAAGCTGGGCCGTTTGCTTTCTCAATTTTCCTAGGTGATATACTTGGTAACTCAGAACAAGACGTACAGTTATTAACACCAGATATACCGATTTATTTTACCTCAGGTGAAAGTAAAATCAATAATGAAAAACTAGAAAGGTTAAACTCTAATTTTCATTATCTTGGTGAAATTGGAATCTTAAAATTGATTTCAGGTTTAAAAATTGGTTTTATCTCAGGGCATACTCAAGATTTAACTGGTGAAGAAATTTATGACAAATTTAAAGATCAATCCGTAATAGATATTCTGATAACATACCAATGGCCTGAAGCTATTGCCAAAGAAGAGAAAAACATCCTTTCAGGTGATAAAAAACTTGATGTTCTAATCAATACTGTTAAGCCAAGATATTGGTTTTCTGCTGGTGGAACAGTAAAGGGAAAATTCTTTGAAAGAGAAGCTTATAAAATTGATGATAAAATAACTAGATTCGTTAGTTTAGCAACGATGAATGAAGGCAGATGGTGGTATGCATTCAATATTAATATTGATCCAGATGATGATTTGAATACAATTCAAAACCTCAAAATTGGAACATCTCCAATTGTTGCATCTATATCTAACATACCAAAAAGACCAATGGAGAGCGTATCTGGTTTAAATAATTCAAATAAAAAGTCTAAATTAAAAGCAACTGAAGTTACACCATCATCATGTTTTTTATGTTTGGCAAATCCTTCTTTTGAACTTCATATGGTGGTATCAGTTGCTGATCTAAGTTATTTGACAATTTCAAAGGGACCTTTAACACTTAGAAAGCCCCTTGGATTTTCAGGTCATGGTATGATTGTGCCAATTGAACATTATCCAACATTACGTAAATATGTGAATGAGAAACAACCAGATTGTAAAGTTCAAGATTCTGACATTTATTTAGAAATTAATAAATTTCAGAAAAGCTTGGCGAAAATGTTCAAAACACTTGGTGATTATTCTATAGTATTCTGGGAAATTTCTAGATTACGTAGTGTTCATTGTCATTTGCAGTTTGTACCAATTCACAACAATACTATACCTTATTTTGAGAAAACTCTAAAAAATCAAATACAGTATGACAGAAATATGTATCCTGAACGTTTAGAATATAAGAAATACGAGGAGTCTGCAGACATGACAGATTTATATGAAACTATTAATTCCGAAGATTATGTGATGTTTACGTTATATGAAAAGTTTGGCGTTACCAAATATGTTATTAAATTAGGGAATGATGAAGATAGATACTTTGATGCCCAATTTCCAAGAAAAGTTATGGCCGTTTTGTTAAATTTGAAAAATAGGATACGATGGGACAAATGTACTGAGACCACCGAAGAAGAAAATACACAAAAAACTAAATTTCAGGAGGCCTACAGGCCATTTGACATCATGATCCAAAATAATGACTAAATAGAAATGTAATATTAAATTATGTAGAATGTTAAATCTTATTTATATAATAGTTGCACATTGCTGATTCCAATGTTCTTTTAGATAACCGACTGTAACAACATTTTGAAGAGTGAGTAAATAAAAATTTCCCTCGCAAGCAATATTGTTTCATCCGTGCAAAAAGAAAGATAGATAGAGACATGTTTATTTTATGTCATTAGATTCAACATGAACTATACCTTATGTTTACGTATTCTATTGCTTTGTGATTCTTATTTTGTATATAAAATAATAAACCACTGGGCTGAAACCATTTAGGGAATTTGATGTCGTCAATATTAGACATAATTGGAAATGTAATCAATGAGATTCGTGATTGTGACAAATTTTTACTACCCGATGATATCCCAGATAGAAAATTGCTTGAAAGAATTAAGTCGTTATGGCAATTATTATTAGGGATAGATGAATCACAATTTGATTCGTATAATTATGAATATTTTGAACTTACATTTGAGAATGACAGTTCGAGTTTTTCTGGTTTTGCATATTTTGGGCCAGATCTTTCCAACACACGAAGCAATGCACACAATGGAATTGGTTCTTCTCATCAATCTCTAAAAATAGTAGAACTACTAGAAGAAGAAGAAACTGAAAATTCAAATGAAACATCAATAAGTTTTAAGCTTTCAATTCTGAACAAATTGAGATATATTCTTTTTCAACATCATATTATATTGGAAGATATATTTAATGAAGACTCGTTAGCCAATAAAATATCAACGTACATTTGTAATGATGTTTTAAATACTAAATCAGAGTTAAGTATATCCATAGAGTGTAATAATAATATTTTTCAATCTTGTTACATCGAATGTTTGCAATCACTTTTTGCTGATGATTCATATACCATAGAGGATGCTACATCAAAAGTCATTGAACTTTTTAAGGAAAAATACAATGTTGCTTACTTTTTTGATCTTCCAACTATAATAAAATTCCAAAGCCAAATAACAACCTTGGTAAAACGATCATTTAAGAATCAACCCAATATTGTTGATGAGGTCGATGATTTTTATAAACACAATCCTATTTTACCTATATTAAAACCAATATACAGAAATAAAGAATTACAGAGTATAACAAGTGATATTAAGTCGGATATACTAAAAATTGAAAATCTTGATGATAGTTTTGCTTTATTAGCAAACTTAAATTGTGAATTATTAATAAACATTTTAGATGAAGTAACACGTAGTAAAAGTACAAATGAAGATGATATGCCAATAACAATGAAATGGTTCCCGGAAATCATCAAGTATTATTGCGAATCTTTGAGAGAAGATGATTATAACAATATTGAATCTGATTTATATATCACCATGATTAAAAAAGTTGCTATTTTATGGATAGAAAAAAAGATTGATACTAACAGTTTTATCACAAAATTATGTGATCTTTCACTTATACCAACAGCAATGCCATACACATATAATGGGACACAATTCCCTACAGTTCATATGAGAATGGCATTGTATATGGTAAAAGAGAATATAAGATTATGTGAGACGTATTTTGATCAATGGAAGTACAAATTAGCCTTGAAATTATCATTAAATGACAGGAATGAGCAATATCAAACATATATTTTAAAACGATATCTTGATGCATGGAAAAAGAAAACACAAAAAGTTATACGAATTGAAACGATAAATACAGATGAACTGAAAAAAATGAAATTAAAAAAAGAATGTTTCAGTTTATGGAAAGAAAAATTCCTAATTTTGAGGGATAGGGAACAAAAGGCAGGTATTAAATACATAAGGAAATATTTTTCAAAATGGAATGAAATTTTATTGATTAAGAAAGAAGAGATGAATAAAGCTGTAAAATATTACGATATGAAAACAGAGAGAAAATATTTAAATATATGGGTAATTTCCAAGCAATGCAGATTCACACAAACAATAAGTGAGTTTGAAGCAAGAAAACGTAATTTATATTTTGGTTTACTGCTTTCATTATACAGGCAGATTAAATGTAATAATGTAAAAGCCAATGAAATACAACAAAAAAATATGACTAAGTTGTATTTTAAAATATGGAAACATAAAGCCGAAAAGTCTTTGAATAAAATAAGCAAAATGCAACAATTAGAATCTCAATTTCCGTTAAAGTTATACTTTGAAGAATGGAAAAATCATCTTGATCTAATAAATAGAGAAAAAATATTTTATCTGCAATCCAAAAATATAGTTTTAAAGGTTAATTTTGAACATTGGTATAAACTGAAAAAATTGATTGATTCAGAAAACCTTTTTATATACAGATCAAATTACCAATTAGCACTTTCCTATTTAGGAAAATGGAATAACATTTATCATATGAGTAAAAAAGCTGGTGATTTTTATAATGCCAATCTTTCGAAAAAAATAATGAGCAATTGGTGTTTAAAATTGAAAAGAAATATGTTCCAGCAAAAACATAACGAGAATATTTTGCGGGAATGCATGAGACTATGGAGGTTGAAAGTAATTTTACTGGAAAGTCAAAGAAAAACAAATGAATATTTATTAACAGCATATTTTATAAAATGGTTTCATAAATCAAGTAGTATACATGAAAGGTTGTTTGATTGTGAAAGCTCTTTTTCTATCATCAAAACTGCGACTTATTTTGATTTTTGGAAAACTTTATGCAAAAAAACAGAAAAAAATAAAATTTTAGCAGTTGAATTTGACGAAAAGAAAGGTACAAAGAGAAATTTATTTCTACTTAAATATATATTTGAAACTATAAAATCAGAATATTATGAGGCACAATTAAAAAAAGCAGAACTTAAGAGACGTGAACATATTTTTCAAACTTACATTCAAAAAAAGTATTTGTATAAACTAATGCTTCGGAAACAGAAATATGGCTTCCAAAATATCCAAGCAGATCAATTTTATGAGTCTGGTTTGAAACATATATATTTTGAGATTTGGCTTGTTAAATTTGATAATGTATTAGAATTACAAAATATTCTGAACACCAAAAGAGACACTGATAATGTAGAGCTTTTAACACGAATATTATCAAAGTTTCAACTTAGAATGATTAAAGTAAAAACTGACCTAACAAATGCAGATAATTTCAAGAAAAGATGGAATAAAATTAAAACCAAAACATTTTTTGATTTGTGGAAATTGAAAATGACATCTAGACAATCACCCACCCCGACCGCTCGTACAGGAAATAATAACATAAAAGGTTCAAATATACTTCCAGAGTTGAATCCATATATTGATTTGGCACCACGTGCAAGAGGATCACCAGCTTATAGGCCAAATTATCAATCTACTATGCAATCTGTTTTAACAGGTGACTTATCAAAATATCATATTGAACAGCAATTAAATAATAATGAAAATAATATTTTTGAGCAGGGAAATTTAACTCCAACTAGGTTTCGTACCCCAACGATAAGAAAGTCTAGTAGTAGATTATCTAATATATCTGTTTCATCTATGAGATATAATTCAGAAAATAGTAATATTTTTACATCTGCTGAAAGGGTTAGAAAAAAAAATCTGGAAGAACGATTATTAAGATATAAATTATTACGTTCACCACCCAAAAATCAAGACTATAATCTTTCTAGTGTTGAAGAATCTCAAGAAGATAATACTAATATAATTAAAGATAACTCAATTTTTGATAGCAGTATTGAAAGTGATCAAACCACCACCCCAACTAAAAACGGTGAGCTCATTGAAATTTAGGAAAATTTTGAAATAGAGGAACATAATATATATTTTATATATAAGTCTATGTATATTACAAAATAAAAATCGGTGTATATTATTAGAATTCGAAGGAATCGAAAGGAACCTTGTAAATGATAACTTTTTGTGAGTTTGGAGTTTTGAAAATAACAAATCTATAATCTTCTTCACCACCTTCATGTTCAATTATATCAATAAATGATTTAACAATACCCCAACCGTTGTTGATAGATAATTTAAGTTGTTGACATAAAATATCAATGTTTGAAGTCATTGTACCGACAACTAAATGTGAAGCATTTGATTTTGGATCAACTCTTGTAACAAAACCAAGTTTCATTTGATTAACACCACCAAGAACACATTCTGTAGCCCATTGTGAAAGTTTATTATTGTTTTTCTTAACTTCATCGACGAAAATATTACCTTGTGCACCACCATTGAATCTAGTTCTCCAATCATTGGATTCGAATTGAAGTAATGTATGGAGTGCAACATTTGATGATGCAGTATATGTGTATGCATCTAAACCAACACGAACAATAATTGGAATAGAATCTTGTGAATCTTCACCTGTTGAAGCACCATTTGGTAAATTAAATTTAACATATTTATAACCCCTTGGAATTGCTGATGATTCAGAAATTGGCGATCTTTCACTTAATTTAACAGAATTTTTGGCTAAGGAACCTTTAATAAATGCATTAGAAGTTTCAACATCTTCTAATTCTAATTTAGATGGATGATTAATATCTGATTCTTTTACCTCTGTTAAATTTGAATTTTCATTGACTGGTAAAGCGAATGTATTCTCACGCTTGTCAAAAAATATTTTTCCATCTTTCTTTGTAACTATAACATCCCATGATGCAGAAGATCTTGGAGTACACATCAATTGAGCAATTATTGCATCAGTAATGAAAACTTTTGCAGTACCTGATTTAGCATAATCCTTCATTAATGGATCATCACTTGTAGTTTGATTATATTCAGTTTGAAGAACATATTCAAGGGCAGTTGGAGTAGTATTTTCATATTTCTTTAAGTATTGATGAATTGTACCATCTAAAGAAATAGTTTCTGGTTTTGAAACATCTAAATTTAATTTTGTTAATTTATTGAATTCAATTTCAGCAACAGATACCCAATCTTCTTCAACAACAATTGAAGATTCTTTTAATTTAGTTTCTTCATTACTCCATTTATTATTACCCCATTTTTTAGCATTACCCCATTTAGCAGCATTTTTAGTAATTGGTTGTTTCTTTGTTGATGGTGCTGTACCGGTTTTTTTCTTTAAAGTTTGAGCTTGAGAAATAGGACCATTATTGTTTTGCTTTTTACCTGTTTGATTTTGGAAATGACGTTTTCTATGACCATTAAGAACTGCTTGTTTGTTTGAACTTGAAGAAGTTGTACTTTCAACAAGTGAAAAACCTTTTTCTTCAGTTTCTGCACCAAATAATTTTGCAGCTGATGCACCATAAGCATGATATAAATCTCTCTTTTTTTGTAAATTATTATTTTTCAAAGGAACTTGTTCTTCTTCCTTTGCTGATTGCCAATCGGCAATCTTACCTAATTTATCACTTTTAATAAATGGAGCGTACGGAACACCATTAAATTGAAGTGATTCTGGTGTAGAATCACTTGGACCCCATGGATTTTCAATAGATGGTAACTGTGAAAGATCTATATGTAAATGAGACATTGTTATTTAACTTATCAAAAGATATATTATATATAGTAAAAATATTGACTAAATTCAAGTACATAGTACCAACATATATATCTAAAATTGATTTATCAACTTGTTTCCATAAAAAATTGAGAAAACATTGAAAAATTTTAAATTTTCATGGAAAAAAATGTTAAAAAAAAGAAAAAATAGAGAAAAAATGAGAAAAATAACAAACACCCGTACACCAAACACATTCACATACACATACCTTATAATATTTATTATTATTATGGTTTAAATTCGATTTGATTTTCACAGTTTAAAAGTTGCCCTGGCGTAGATAATACTGGATGGCAAAATACATCTTGTATTTGGATCAATTGATAAAGAGATAACTTTGGTTATTGTATTAGTTATTCATTGAATAATATCAACAACACTGAATTAGCAATATGATGGACTCAATCAATGTTGATATTACCCATTTAAAGAAGGGGGAAGTCTCAATGGGTACTTCCATTATGGCGGTAACATTTAAAGACGGTGTTATTTTAGGTGCAGATTCAAGAACAACAACAGGAACATATATTGCAAACAGAGTAACGGATAAATTAACCCAAATTCAAGGTAAAATATGGTGTTGTAGATCAGGATCAGCTGCAGATACACAAGCTGTTGCAGATATAGTGAAATATCATCTTGATTTATATAAAGCTACAAATGGAAAAAATCCAACTCCACATTTAGCTGCTTCAATATTCCAAGAAATATGTTACAATAATAAAGATAATTTAAGTGCAGGTATTATATGTGCTGGTTATGATGAAAAAAAAGGTGGTGAAGTCTATAATATACCAATTGGTGGTTCACTTCATAAACAAGATTATATCATTGCAGGTTCTGGTTCTGCCTTCATTTATGGTTACTGTAAAAAAAATTTTAAGAAAGATATGAGTAAGGATGAAACAATAAATTTTATTAAATCTTCGTTATCACAAGCAATCAGATGGGATGGTTCTTCTGGTGGTGTTATTAGAATGATTATACTTACTAAGGAAGGTATTGAAAGATTAATTTTCTATCCTGAAGAATATGAAGACGCTTAATCATGTTTAATATATAGACTCAATTTTATAACTAAATTTATCACTAATATCTAAGGCTTATATATGTTTTTGTTTATTATGAAATGTAATAACTTTCCAAATTATATGTATGTGTAATTTAATAGAAGTGATATGTTAGCAGTTTGCTTATGTAATATCACTATCTGTTTTTTCTTTTTAAGATTCTCATATTACACAAGTTTGAATTTTGGCGTTTCATTGACAAGATAAACTTTGAATAAAAAATGTAACGATTTTATTAAATTATATTTTAGTCTAATATATTCTAAACTGCAATAAAATGACAGTAATAACTCATAATGATGTTAACAAAAATGAATGCGGAACTCTTGATTTAATACTTGCAAAATATTTGAAATTATCACAAAAATATATATTATTCAATTTTATGACTACAAAGCAATCAGTTCCGGTTATATATAAACCAAAAAATAAGAAAGCTATATTAGTTACTAAAACTACACACTTTTGTATTTTATTTACAGCAGATAAAACACCACTTTTAGCAATAGAAGTACTCACATATTGTACTTTTTATAAAGAAAGAGTTGAAAAATTGATTTATGTTAGTAAAGCTGATACAACTGGACTACCAGGATCAAAAGATGTAAATGTTGGTAAATTTGTCACTCAGTATCTAAAATGGATTAGCAGTATTCCAATTGATGTATTAATTTCCGAATTAAAATTCAAAAATCCCGATAATCATATTAATGAACAGAATAATAATAATAATAATAATAATACTAATAATAATGATGATAATAATAATAATGAAGAAATTGAAGATCATAATATATTTTTATCAGAAACACAATATAAACTTCATATTTTGGAGACACGTGCTTCAGGAGTGAATAATGATCATACTTTATTATCATCTAATTCCTTAAATACAATTGATTATTTAAAATCATTAGGAGTGGATGTGAATTTGCTGAAAAATCAAAATATAGTTACAAAATTGGTACTATTTACTAGATCAGAGGGACAATATTTGTTTCCTGAATCTATGAAAAACAAGGGTAAACATATCCTTGATGGTAGGCTATTATTAAAATGGTGGCTTAAAAATATTGATAATTTAGTTAACGATTGGAATAATTGTAAGAAATTTCTCAATATTTTAAATTCTGAAAATAGAGAAATAAAAAAGTATTTCCCTTCTGATAATTGGATTGTTGGTGATGTATATACGAAAGATGAAAAGGTAGATGATACGCAACTTGCAATATATAATATTCCACTACTTCCTGATGATCCAAAGGGAAGATTTTTAGAGCATTTAGTTGTGGAAGGTCGATCAAAAAAAGTTAAATGTAAACAATATTGGCAAGAACTTGCAATTCGTCAAGAATTTAGTTTTGGTGCAATAGTTGGATTAATTGGAGTATCAGGAATTGTAAATGAAAATCATATATCAAATAACAACGAATATTTTAACATTCTCAAACCAAAACTTTTTAAACATGTAATAGAATTAATAACATCCAAAGATTACTCAGATAAAAGTGATTGGGGGTTATTATATGATGAATTAATTGAAATTAATGAAATTAAACATTCAAATATTGAAGGGAAGTGTGAGTTTACTTATAGTAAAAGAAAAATCGAAGACACTGTTCCAAAAGAAATAAAAGTTAATACGTTATTATGTGTTAAAAAGAGAAAGAAAGTACAGAAATAAACAATCTCAAGTTCCAGAAATGGATTTGGGTATGTCAAGAAATAAGAATGCAGTAGCTTTATTATTATATGTTTTGATTATCTGATAAAATATAGATTAAAATATTATCATATCTGAAGATAGAATTACAATTGAAACAAATATGGGGTTGTTTAATGCGCCACGCGTCTCACGTGCAGTGGCTGGTACTTTTCACGAAAAATGAACATTTCTTTTTAATTTTTTTTTTTTTCACTTTCCTCAATTTTTTCTCCACTTTAAAATTTATTGGCGAGTTTTGCCCTCACTGTTTATTAAACAAATATTTAGTATGCGAAATGTAAATAGAAAATATTATTATTATTGTTATTATTGTTATTATATAGAGTACATTAGATCAACACTATTTTAATACGTAAGTATTTTATGTATTTCCCAAATTGAATTTTCCTTTATTTTGTTTCATAAATCCCTCTTTTTTTTTATACTTCTTTTGCATATCTTTCCCACTTTCCACAACAGATAATCAACATCATTATCATCATCATTTTTATCAATGAGTGCGTTACAAGAATTGATTCCAGTCGTTAATAAACTTCAGGATATTGTAACCAACACCTCCCTAACCGATTTAGATTTACCATTATTAACGGTTATTGGTTCACAATCTGCAGGTAAATCATCTGTTTTAGAAAATATTGTTGGAAAAGATTTCTTACCAAGAGGTACAGGTATTGTAACAAGAAGACCATTAGTATTACAATTAATTCATATTGATGATAATGATCCTTTATTAAGTAGAACTGATTATTTATCAGATGAATCAGATCCAACTGAAATGACTTTAGAACAACATTTAAGAAATCAATCAAGTTCAACTGTTTTAAATGGTAATGAATCAAGTTCAAATAATCAACCTGCAGAATGGGGTGAATTTTTGCATATTCCAGGTAAAAGATTTTATAATTTTGAAAATATTAGAAAAGAAATTGAAAATGAAACTTCAAGAATTGCGGGTAAAAATAAAGGTATTAGTAGAATTCCAATTAATTTAAAAATTTATTCACCAAATGTTTTAAATTTAACTCTTGTTGATTTACCAGGTTTAACTAAAATTCCAATTGCTGATCAACCTGCTGATATTGAAAGACAAATTAAAAATTTACTTTTAGAATATATTTCAAAACCAAATTCAATTATTTTAGCTGTTACTCCTGCAAATCAAGATTTGGTTAATTCAGAAGCTTTAAAATTAGCTAGACAAGTTGATCCTCAAGGTAAAAGAACAATTGGTATATTATCAAAATTAGATTTAATGGATCATGGTACAAATGCTTTAGATATTTTAACTGGTAAAGTATATCCACTTAAATTAGGATTTATTGGTGTTGTTAATAGATCACAACAAGATATTATGACAAGAAAATCTTTAGATGATTCATTAGCTGCTGAAATGGAATTTTTTAATTCTCATCCTGCTTATAAAACAATCGCTTCAAGATGTGGTACTGCATATTTAGCTAAAACTTTAAATAAAACATTAATGAATCATATTAGAGAAAGATTACCTGATATTAAAGCAAAATTAAATACACTTATGGGACAAACAGAACAAGAATTAGCTTCATATGGTGATTTAAATATTGTTTCAAAAGAGAATAGAAGTGGTTTAATATTACAATTAATGAATAAATTTGCAACTAATTTTATGAATTCAATTGAAGGTAATTCAAGTGAAATTTCAACAAAAGAATTATGTGGTGGTGCAAGAATTTATTATATTTATAATGAAGTTTTAGGTAATTCATTATTATCAATTAATCCATTACAAAATTTAACTGTAACTGATATTAGAACTGCAATAAGAAATTCAACTGGTCCAAGACCTTCATTATTTGTACCTGAATTAGCATTTGATTTATTAGTTAAACCACAAATTCAATTACTTGAAGGTCCTTCACATAGATGTGTTGAATTAGTTTATGAAGAATTAATGAAAATATGTCATAATTGTGGTAGTCAAGAATTATCAAGATATCCAAAATTACATTCTAAATTAATTGAAGTAGTTTCTGAATTATTAAGGGAAAGATTAGGTCCAACTACAAAGTATGTTGAAAGTTTAATTGAAATTAATCGTTCATATATTAATACAAATCATCCGAATTTTGTAGGTGCTGCGAATGCAATGGCAAGTGTTGTAGAAGAGAGACAAAAACAAAAACAAAATGAAATTAAAATTCAACAGAAACAGAAACATGATGCTGCTAAAAAATTAGCAGCTACAAATAAAACAAGTAATGGTAATGTACCTAATGATTCAAAAGATTTATTATCAAAATCAAATAATAAAGAAACTTCAATCTTAGATGAATTGAAAGAAAATTCTAATGTTTCAACAAATTCTGGAACATCTGGTTTATCTTCAAACATGACTGCGAATTCAGAATCCAAACCAGATAAAGAAAACTTTTTAAATTATTTCTTTGGTAAAAAGGATGAACAAGGAAAACCTGATAATAATAAAATCACACCTTTCAGTTATCCAACAGAAACTGAGAGTAGTGAATTGAAATTTAATTTACCAACAGATACTTCATTACAAAATCAATTAGATCATTTTCATCTAGATGAAGGAGAACTGACGGAAAGAGAACAACTTGAATGTGAATTAATTCGTAGATTAATAGCATCTTATTTTTCAATTGTCAGAGAAACAATTAGAGATCAAGTTCCAAAAGCTATTATGTGTCTGCTTGTAAATTACTGTAAAGAGGGTGTACAGAATCAATTAGTGCAAAAGTTATATAAAGAAACCTTATTTGATGAATTATTATATGAAGATGAAGCACTGATCCAAGAAAGGGAGAAATGTGAAAAATTATTAGAGACATATAGAGAAGCAGCTAATGTTATTAGTGAAGTAATGTAAATATTCCTAATATTATATATAAATATCTATAAATCTACAAAAAAATATAAAAATAAATGAATGTTTGATAAAGAAGATATTTCGTAATGCTGTAAAAAGTTTTTGAAATTTTGATAAGATACGATTATTGTCTTTTCCTCGTTGTGGAGGAAAAAATAAAAATTAAAAATTAAAAATTAAAAAAATAAATAAAACAGTGAAAAGTAAACAAATACTAAGGCTGTGCATTGTAGATATATTATTTACTTTCAGGAGAAAATAGAAAGTACACAGGAGCATGAAATTTGATACTAATCATCAGTGTTTCTTGAAATTACTCTCTCAATCGTTATATTATCAGTTAATAATAATAAAAGAAGTGAAACGATTAGTATGACGATAGAAGGATTTTGGGATGAAGTCAATTCAAGACATCCCCTTGAGAAATACAGATTAAATTTCACAGATTACGTTCATAATCATTTTAAAAATCATCACCGATTTTTAACTGTCGGAATTGATATTTTTCAATGGATATTTGAACATTCTCAATTTGCAGAAGGTTTAACAGGGTTTCCTGAAGATAATGCCAAAATTGCAATCGTAGTTTCAGGAATTGCAAGCAAATTACGATATTTAATTTCTCTACCATTGAATTTCGTGATTGTATTTGATGGAAAAATTAAAATGGATAAACAACGATGGAAAACGGATGCAATTGTAATTAATAGAAATATTTTATTTGAAGAGAAATACATGAAAGATTTAGAATTGATAAAAAATAATGATCATATAATGAAGGGCAAATTAATTACATCGTTAACTAAATTACTTGAATCATGGAATATTAGTTATATTCATGCACCAGGTGATGCTGAGATAGAGCTTGCTAGATTAAATCAAGCCAATATAATAGATGCAATTATTTCAAATGATGCAGATGCATTTGCTTACGGTGCTAAAACTATTTTAAGAAACTTTTCTAGAAATTTAAACGACAAACCAAATACATATACAAAAGGAATAAAAAATAATAAAGATTATTTTGTAACCCCTGTTAATGGTGATATTCTAGGTGAATTAGATCTTGATGCGGATAAAATAATGTTTATTGCATGTTTTCAAGGAGATGATTATTCCAGTGGAGTAAAAGGTTTAGGTATTAAAAAATCGTGGGCATTAGTTACTAACAAAAGTTCTGATTTTGATGTTGTTCAAAATTTAAAAAAAATATATGTAAGTGACTTCAAAGATTATGTCAAAGGTAAGATGCCACACTCACATAGTGAACGAATAAATTTATTAGAAGAATACAAAACTGGTCTAAAACAGCATATAACACGTAATGGTAGAGCTTATTTTGGAAGAATACATAGTTTAGATGTGGAATTACCAGATGATAAAATAATTGCAAGTCATTACTATCCTTATTTTGCCAAATACTTATTTAAATTCGATTTCTACGATACCAATATAAATGAAGCTTCAGGTATATTAAAGAATAATTTGCATTTACCGAATTTGCCACAACCTTTGAGTATTAAATCGATTGAATCTGAAAACCAGTATATTATTCGTCGTGGTAATGATTTAAAAAATTCTTTAGGTTATTCAACATTTAGGAATCAAATCAGTAATGATAACCTAATTGTTACATATGATTCTTATCATTGGTTCACAGGTATAAATTATGACGATTTATTGCTTTTAACTAAAACAAGTAAGGCCGCAAAGCAAGGATATGAATTTTTGGCTGAATCATTGGGAAAATGTTATGTTTGGAAAGCGTTGGTTAATTTTGATAATCTTGCCTTACAATGTAATGATATATTTATAAAAGAAGAAAAAATTCTCCCCATAAAATGTGAAAATAACGATTTTGAACAGACAATGTATCAAGTTAAATTCAAACCACGTCAATTTTTCAAAGATATTCTTAGTTTGGATGAAAAAGTTCTAGATAATAATCTTAATGAAATCGAAGAGAAACATATACACGTTTGGATGGCAGCATACTTATTTGATCTTGAAAAAAATGGGAGAAAGGTTGTTACCCTTTACAATGAGAAAGTACGACAAAAGAATTCAAATAAAAACACACCAAAACGTACACCAAAAAAGAAACGGACTCCAACACAAAAAACAACTCTTGACATACTATCAAATTCTTCAAAATCTCCTATAAAAATCATAGAACGTAAAAATGGATTATTAGATTTGAAAGGGGCCAATGTCGTTGTAGCAAATAAACGAACTGCATATGATGTGGAGGAATCCGATATTACATCATCTCCAAAGAAAAAGATTAAGCCAGAGTCAGTTGACAAGAAAAATGTTAATTCTATTTTAGTTGAACCATTCGAGGAAGATATGGAGGTTTCTCGAGTGCTAGATAATTCAGATTATGTTGGTAGTTCTTTTATTGAAACTAATAATATCGAAAAAGATAATTTTCTAGGTTCTACCGGCATCGGTAATAATAATACAAGTGATGTAAGTAGTGACTTTTTTGACGCTAAAGAAAGTTTATCACAATTTCTGTCTTATTCACGTCAATCAAATAATGAAATTGAACAAGCTGAGGTAAAACAAATTAATAAAACAGATGAAGGAAAAGCATCCAATACAAAACATGATAAAACGGATAATCAGCTTTTAGCAGAAAATGATGAAGGAAAAATAGTAGATTTAACTGATATAAGTGATCTAAGCACATTAAACAGTCAGCATGAAATGAGCTTTTTGTTTCCAGTACGCAAAGAGTTCAAAAAAAGTAAACTTGCTGTTAGTAGAGGTATCAGTTTATTGGATCAAATGACACGACTACCAGAAGTTCCACAAGGACCATTAAATGAATTGGATGCACACCATACGATTAGTTCACATGAAAATCCTAATCAAAATGAACTTTATGAATTAAATGACACATTCTCATCTACTGATTCAATGGAAAAACTGTTCGCAAATGAGAAGAAACAATATGGGCTAAACAAATTGAATGAGGATGTTGATAAATTGAATGAGTCAGAAAAACAGCCAGAGCAGGTTTCATTTTTTGATGATTCTTTTTCCTCAACAAATTCTATGGAAAAAATATTCGGAACAGAATCTTTCAAACATACAAATTCTAAGCCAGAAATCAATATTAATTCTGCCGAATTGACGAAATCGAAAATAACTATGGAAGTAATTAACATAACTGATGATGATTCAGTAAATGTCCCACATGCAGATTTAGAGACATTGAAAGATTTTGAACTCACACCTATGAAAACAGAAGAACAAAGAAATGATAAACTTTTGTCACAATCAAAAGAATCAGAAGACAAAAACGTAAGTAAAGTAGACACAAATATGGTTATTCAAGATGATGAAACTTATAGTTTACCTAGCGATTTCGAAGGTAGTGAGATTCTTTTAGCAGAGAGTACTGATGATGATGTTCTATTTGTAATACCAAATTCGGATCCTGATGATAGAGATGATATCCAAGAAATTTAATCTATGTAAAAAAAAACTGCTTTTTTTTAATTATTGTATTTAGGTGGCTAAGAAATACATTAGATAAAAATTTTATAAAACAAAATGTCACATTAACATTGTAGAAATATTTTTATTCTCTTTTTGTTCTCTTAAAAAAATGCTTGATATTGATATTTACGGTCTGAAAGGTTAAATTTCAGTGAAAGGTTAACTTTTGTTTCTTTGAAATAAAGTGATTGCAAAAGTCCAGACATATTACGTAAGTTAGCGAGTTTAGTATGTGCTGATCTTCTATATGTTAAAATTAATTCAAAGTACGTCTTCGAGATAAACTTTGTTGCCTTCATGAAGGTTCAGCTCCCTTTCATCAATTTAAATTAAATAACTTTTTTTTGACATCAAAAAAAGAACATAGTATCTTATATAACGAATTTACTTTAACAGATAATATGAGTGAAGAGTTCCCAATTGATTTGCAATCTATCGTTGTTCCGACCACGTCTAGTAAAGTTTTCAAAGATGATTGCATGTTTTCTTTTGATACAGCATTAGATCAACCTGGATTAGATATTTGTATGACTTGTCATCAAGCATTTTCAAGAGGAGAGTTTAAATACACACAAATGCATAGTGAATTTTACAATCATGACATTTTCTTAAACTATAAGAAATTGAGAAAAATAGAAAAAACTGAAGATCAACCTCACAAAATGATCAAGCTTGAAATTAAAGAAACAGCTGATGATGATTTATTTGAATCTAAATATTCTATTTATAATCAAAAAGTTGATAAAACCATTGAATATCCAAACAATGAATTACCATTAAAGGTAATTCAAGCTGCAGATGCAATCATTAATGCTACATCATCAGATAAGAAAGAGGAAATTAAATCATGGGAATTAGAAATAAAACCATGTAATCATTCTCAAAATGTAGTTCAAAATAAGATTCCAGATTTACAATTAAAAAAATGTAGTAATTGTGATTTAACAGAAAATTTATGGATTTGTTTACATTGTGGTAATTTAGGATGCGGTAGAAGTCAATTTGGTGGTGTTCCAGGTAATTCACATGCCATGTTACATCAAAAGGAGCATCCTGATCATTCTATTGCAGTTAAACTAGGTTCATTATCATCGGATATTGCAGATTGTTATTGCTACTCTTGCGATGATGAAATTAAGGTACCAAATTTGGTTAATTTATTAAAAACTTTTGGTATTGATATTGCAAATTTTACTAAGACGGAAAAATCATTAACTGAATTACAAATTGAACAAAATATTAAATGGGACTTTAATATGAAAGGTGATAATGATGAGGAACCAAATCCTATATTTGGCAAAGGGTTAACAGGCTTCAAAAATTTAGGTAATTCATGTTATCTAGCATCAGTTTTACAAGTTTTATTTAGTATGGAGTCATTCCAAAAGGCATATTTTAATCCAGATGGTATACCATTAGATAAAATTTTAGGTAATTTCAAACCATACGAAGATTTAGAAACACAAATGTTTAAATTGGGGGATGGTTTATTGTCTGGCAGATATTCTGTACCTGATAATTTAAGTACAGAAACTATTAAATATCAACGAGGTATTAAACCATCTGGTTTTAAGTCATTGATTGGTGAAGGACATGCGGAATTTAGTACCATGCAACAACAAGATGCATTTGAATTTTGGCTTTATTTGATTGATAGATTAGAGAAAAAAAAAGTATTTGGAAAATTAGAAAATTCACCAACAGAATCTCTAAAGTTTATTATGGAAAATAAAATTCAATGTGAGAATTGTAAAGGTGTTAGAATAAGAAAAGAAATTACTGATTGTGTGAGCGTCCCAATTGATATTGAATTGATTGAAACCGATGAAAATGGTGAAAAAAATTATAAGGAAACAACAATTGAAACCAGTTTATCAAAGTGGAATTCACTCGAAAAATTCCAATATTCATGTCCAAAATGTGGAGAATTGCAAAATGCAACTAAAGAGGAAGGTATTAAAACAACACCTAAATATTTAGTTATCAATCCACAACGTATTATTCTTGAGAATTGGGTTCCTGTTAAAGTTACAGTTCCAATTAAATTTGAAGAAAAATTAAATCTTCAAAATTATATGGGAAAGGGTCTATTAAATGATGATGAAGAATTACCGGATGATGAAACTGATGATAATCAGGAAAATGTAGAAATTGAATTTGATCCCAATGTTATGAATAGTTTATTCGAAATGGGATTTACAGAAAATCGTATAAAACATGCATTACATGCTACAGGAAATATGGGTGCAGAACCTGCAATGAATTGGTTGTTTGAACATATTGAGGACCCAAAAATTGATGAACCATTTGATATTAAAGTTGTTGGAAATGATAAAAACACCAACAATGTCGATGCTGAAAAATTATCAGCTTTGGCGAATATGGGATTCGCAGAAAATGTTTCAACAAAGGCACTTATTTTGAATAATGGTAATGTTGAGGCATCTGTTGAATGGTTGTTTAGTAATCCTGATGATGATGGTGTTCTTGAAGTTAGCCAAGCAGGTGACAATGCAAATATCAATGGAGAAGAATTATTCAAGAAATTAGAAAGTATTGATAACAATTTTACATATGAATTGATGGGAGTTATTTGTCATAAAGGTACATCTGTTCATTCGGGGCATTATGTTGCATTCATTAAGAAGGATGTTGAAACTGAGGGTAAGAAGGAAAAGAAATGGGTATTATTTAACGACGAAAAGGTTGTTTTAGCATCAAAAGAAAATATCAAAGAGATAGAAAGAAGTGGATATTTATATATATACAAGAGAGATGATTAACTGTTTTATAATTCATAAAGGTAGTGATGTTTTTTTGTTTTTTTTTTTTGGTCATATTACTATATAGATTATATATTTAAAATATAAATATTGGAGTAAAAGAGAGGAATGAAGTTTTTTTTTTGAATCTTTATATTTTTTTATTGAGTAAAAGAAAAGGAAAACCTAGGAAATTAATAAATAAAAAATCAAAAAAACAATAAAAATTATTTGCAAAAGCTATATATAAAGCAATGATATAGATGTTAATAAATCAGCAACACAATAACAACAATGAGAAGAAAAAGCTCAGAATGAAATAAAAAAAATAATAAAATTAAAACTATATGTTTTATTATTCAGTAAACATAATAACGTTTAAGATGAAAATGATTATTATTATGATTTGTAAAAGATAGAAGATTTCTAAAAAAAATTAGAACAAATTTAAATAAATTTTAATTGATATATACTGTAAAATAATTATTTTTTATCGTTCAATTTTGCTTCTAATTTTGAAACTTTTTCTAATAAATCATGATTTTGTTTTCTTAATAATGCAATTTCAATATCTTTCTCTTTAGATTTACCATAACTAACCATTCGAGCTAATTCATCATTTTCTTCAGTTAACATTTTTAATTTGGAAATAATTTTATGAGAAATTTCTTCCTCATCATATCTTCCATTTTTATAATTTGAATTCAAATTATTTGAATTATTCATTGAAATAGCAGTAATTAAAGATTCTAATCTCATTTTTGTATCTTCTAATTCTGCTTCAGTTGAATTACATTTTTCAACCAATTTATGATATAATTCTTCATGATTTTTTGGGATTTCAAAATTTGAATTTGATTCATTTTGAGTTTTTAAAATTGTATTTTGAAAATCTTTTAATTTTTCCAATTCTAGTTCAAGTTTAGAAATAATAATGTCTTTGAGTTGAATTTTGGTTTTATAGTTTTCAATCTCAGATGGATCAATATCATTTAACTTGGATGATTGGTTTGATTTTAATACTCTTGAATCGAAATTGTTATATTTTATTAAAACCCAATGAATTGTTATTATTATTATTGTTGTTGTTGTTATTGTTATTGTTACTGATGTAACTATTCTCATTGTTAAAATTACTATTAGAAGAGTAAATATAATTGTTGTTATTATTATTATTATTAATATTATTATTATTATGAATTTGTTTATTTAAATCATTATTACTAAAACTCAAATTCTGGGATTGTTTGTTAGAATTTTGAATTTGTTTATTGGAAAGTTTATTAAAATTATTGTTCAAATTATTATTATTTGGAACGAATGAATTTGAAAAAGAGTTGTGATGTTTTTGTTGTTGAAGTAAAAAATTATTGTAAGTGTTATTATTACCGTTATTGTTATTATTATTATTATTAGTAGTAGTATTATTATTATTACTTGTCCAGTTATTATCATCATGAGTTTCGTTATTATTGGTATTAATATTGGTATTATTATGATTAGTAGTATTAGTAGATATATTGTTGTTGTTGTTGTTATTATTATTATTGATACCATTATCTTTCAATTGACGATTATAATTAACATTTGAATTACCAAAATAAGTATTTTGAATCAATGAAGGAGTCGTCAATTGAGATACAGAATCATTTGTTGATAATTGTAACATTTGATAAGATAAAGGATCCATTTCAACATTTGAATAATTTGATTTAAAAGTTTTTAAAGATGTATTATTAATATTAGAATTTGGATCATTATTTAAAGTATAAATTGGATCATTTGATAAAGACGTATTAATGTTTCTATTAGTATTATTAATATTATTATTAATACTATTATTAATATTATTGGTATTAGTATTATTCAAATTATTTAAATTACTTAAATTGTTTAAACTATTTAAATTATTTGAATTCCAAATGTCCATATTTTTAATATTATTAAAACCTTGATTTGATAAATTTGGTGATAAATTAGGATTATTATTATTTAATAATATATTGTTATAATGCTCATAACTTTGTGTAATAGAATTTGAATTAAGAATTGGTGAATGAGTATTTAACTGATTTGATTTTGTTATAATACTTTCTTCAGTTGATGATATTACTATTGAGGTGTTATCCATAAATATATTAAAGAGAAAATATTTAATTTAAATTATTAATAAAATAATTGAAGGGTTTTGTAAAAAAAAAGGGAAAGAAGGGCAAAAAAGGGGGGGTAAAGAAACCATTCAAAATTTATATCGGTCAAGCAAAAGGAAATTGGCAATTGTTAACTATCAATTTTTTAAGTAAAAACGAATCGCTGAGCATTTTGATGCCATATATGAATTTAAAATGTTAATTTAATTTACTTATTATTTATTTATTTATTAATGCACTTAATTTCAGATGTTTTTGCTATTTAAACAAAAAGATTATAGTATTCATGTTGAAAAACGAATCATTTACCTAAATAGGAAATTTTAGCTTTAAACGCGATATGAGATAAAAATTAAGTTGATATAAAACATGTTAAAGATTGAAAAGCATGAACTAATTCATTATATTGATATGAGTTTAACAAGAAAAGAAAGTGACAATTAATGCTAACTATTGTAAATCTGATGCATTTAAAGTAATTGATGATTTAAACTCTAACTAATAACACATATTTACAAGAAGAAATGAAAACCAATTTTTGCAAAATATACAAACATCACAAAATGTATGTATTAACATTTTTTTTATAAATGAATATTGTGAAGCTTATCATGTAGAGGAAATAAAATAACAGTAGTGGAATTCATAAAAAAAGATGGTTAAAATATTTTTGTTTAATGATATAAATTAACATGTAACACATGGAAGATCGATTTTTTACATATGAAAATCAATAGATTATTAGTAATTACATTCGAAATATTTAATGAATTTACGCTATGTTGAGATTAATATAAATATTGATTGAAATGCCATTATATGTTTAAAAGGATGTATTTATCAATCAATATAATATATAAGGTATATATATTTTAATATGTTTACAAATAATTAACAAATTGATGAAATTCGTTTAATTGGTTAAAACAACAGCCGTTATGAAAAAAGTAGATAATTAAATTTTTCAACTTCAAATTACTTTCAATTACTTTTTTTTTCTGAAATATTCCAACTTATTCAGATTAAAATTCAAAGAATGTGGGGCTTTCATAAAGAGTCATGAATTTGTTAATTAATTAGACATATAGGCTATGTATTATTATTAAATAATTGTTATAATACAGATATTACTGAAATTTGATAAAACTTAGTATAGTATTACTATTTATTACTATTTATTACAAATAATTAATTATCGTTTATTTGACATAACTTGAGTTTTAATGAAATGTGGGAATACCTCCCTATTTAGTTGTAAGTTTTAAGTTAATTTGATAACTTGACTTTATTTGAATGGAAAAAAAAAATCACAAATCACAAATCACAAATCACAAATCACAAATCCAGATTGGTCGATCGGCGAAAGCGCTGTTCGCTGTTCGCTGTTCGCCTTCTCTCTCCTCGTTCCGCTAATTTATTTATTTATGAAAATTGCTCCGGAGTTTAAACAGTTTGTTTATTCGCCTGAAACCGCGTAAAATTAACCGGTTGTTTTTCAACACCAATAACGCAATAATATGATTTTTTGGTTTGTTTTATTCTTTTTCGTTCTTTACGATTCTTTTTATTTTTCTTTTTCAATGACACACACCCTGAAAATTTAAAAATACAAACAATTACAATAAATTTAATAATAGTAACACGCCAAAATTACTATTTTTGTACAAAATAAACATTTTATATTTTTTTTTGTTTTTTTTTTTTTTAACCGTCACGAAATTATAACTAGGTTTTATTGTGTCATTTTCGTTTCACATTAAACAATTAACAATAAATTTTGTTAACATGTATTTCAACCATCCTTCGGCTTGTACAAATATTAAAATATTAAAATAGTTCAACAGCCTTTTATGATTTTTATAATATATAATATATATTATAAATTATATAAATATATCATCATTATTTTTTTTTTCATTTTAACCTTCCGACATATAATTTCCTATTTCGCTTTGTATTTATTTATGTTTGATTTATGTATTTTGTATTAATTTACTCTTGTTTTATATTCTTCTTACCTGTGAATGGTTAATCAAGTAATCCTGGATTCATTACTATAATTTCGTTTATTATTATTTAATATTTTTACTATCTTGTCTTCTTCTCTTATTCTTTTCTTCTCCTCATTTTTTTATTTTCCTCTTTTTGTATCCCAAATATATAATAGTTCAATTTAATATTCTTTGATTCAACAAGTAATAAAATAAAATAAAATATAAACAAAATATAAATAAAATAAAATAAAATAAAATTTAGATAAATTATAGATAGATTATTATATAATGACTGGGCCATTTACTCTTATAAGAAAAAAATCTCAAAAACTGAAAAGAAGAATGTCAAAACATGATAAACATTCAAATGATAATAATTCTAACAATACAAATGATAGTAATATTAATTATAATGCTAATAGAAATAGTATTAGTAATTTTAGTTTTATCAATTCTACTAATAATTCAATTTTATCAGAATTAGATGATGATAAATTAAATCCATTACATCATCATAGTAGTTTACGAAGTAGTAATTATTTTGATGATTTATATTCACCTAATAGAACACCAAAGAATAAAAATTCAGTTTCATTTGATTTATCACCAACTGATAGAAATGAAGTTTTATTAAATAATTCACCAATTTATTTATCAAGTTCACGTTCAAGAAGTGCTCAAAATTTACCAACCTCAAATTTGATTAATTTTAGAGATAAAGAAAATTTAACTCCATTTTATAAAATTAAAAATAATATTACTAGAAGATCAGTTGATAATTTAGGTACATTAATTAAAATTCCGAAAAGAAGTAATTCCCCAAATTTATTATCAGATTCAACAAATTCTCATTTAAATTTATCAACTAAATCAAATAGAAAATCTTTTGATATTGGATCATTTCAATTATCAAAATCAAAATCTCATTCTTCAAAAAGGGTTTTATCTGATTCTTCAATTCAAACTCATTCAAAATCGAGACCACAATCAATGATTTTAGATCATGATTCAACTTTTATACCCCCTTATAATATTCATAATATTGCTAATAATAATTTTAACAATATTTCAAACAATAATATATCTAATACTAAAATTAATAATAATTCAAATATAAATAATAATAATAATAACAATAATAATAATAATAATAATAATAATAATGGTACAAATGTTTTAACTAATTCTTTATATGCTAATAGATTATCACAAAGTGCATTATCATTAAATGCAATTGTAGATTCAAGTGTTTTAACTTTAGATCGTGATATTAATGATCCATTAAGTAAAAATCAAAAAATTGTTAAATTTGATCCAAAGAAGAATCAACAAATTTTTATTTCAAATAATTCAAATTTACACCGTTCACAATCTGCAAATTATGGTACACATCATAATCATAAACATAAACATAATAATCATTCATTACATGTTTCACATCATTCTCATCATTCTCATCATTCTCATTCTCATCATAAATCAAATCTTAAAACAGTTAATGATAATCAAGGGGCTATCTCTTGTAATGTTGAAACATGGAGTTTTGAAACTCCATTAAATATATTATTTGCAATTGTATTTCATACATTAAATATATTCTTCAGCGTTTGTATTTATTTACCAATTTATTTAATTGCTAGATTAGGATCTTTATCCTATCTTTTATTCGGGTTTGCATTTTTTACTTGGTATTTTTATTATAATGGTAATAGTAATATAGATTCAGCTAAATTGGTAGCATCAACAACTTCATCAGTTATTTCAGACTTACAACAAAATATTTGACACTTTACAATATCAATTATATATATATATATGATCCAATAGCCTGTCAATTTAACAAACATATTAAAAACAATATTAATAATCATAAAATAATCATTATAGAAAATTAATTTTTAAAGCATATGTTTTTTTTTTTCTTTCATACAAATTACTAACTTAAATTACGTGGTATTTAATAAATATACACATTATTATTATTCATACTTTTATATCATGACCTCTTAATTCCTCTAATGTTTTACAAAAGAATTTTACATTATGTAATTTTCATATATACGAATTTCTTATTTATAATAGTTTATCATAACTATATTTACGTTTATATAAATCAATTAATTAATAACCCTTATAGACTTTAAAAAAAATAACAATCAAAAACACCAAAATCAGTAAAAATAATTAATAAAACTTTCAGGCTGTGTAGCCGTCAAACTCCGGTCATTCAAATAATTTTTATTACATTTATTAAATCATCTCATCTCATCTCATCTCATTTCATTTCATTTCATCTCATCTTTTTTGATTTCCATTTACGTCTTTTTCTAAATATCTATTGATCCAACATTGAAATAGTGTTATTGTTTAACTAATAGAACGGAAAACAATGTAATGATGAGTCTATTTTTTAAAATCATAATTTACGTGTCACATATATCGCCTACTAAACTATTACTTAATAAATAATTAATTAATTTACCTATTATTCTTGTAAATATTTAGAGAGATATTAAATATTTTACCTAGCCTATAAAACTTATAGAAAATTACAAACAATCCTTATTTATTATTAAATTATGTGGAGAAATGCGCTGCCTTTGGTGGTGATATCAGTATTGAACTATTGTTATTATTATTGTTATTATTATTATTACTTGTGTTGCTAGTGTTACTGTTTACATCTTGTAATGGGAAATAACCATCAAAAACAGCCCCAGGCGTACTTACAGCACTTTGGTTCCCAGGTGATCCAAATTCAAATCTTACAGCTGTTTGTTTGTTATTGTTAGCATTATTTGTATTGGAATTATTGCCATCATCGATTAATGAATTACTTAAATGTTTCAAAGATATTCTAGATAATAATGATGTTGAAGATACATTTCTTGACATTAATGGAGGTGTACTTGGACCTTGAGGTACATTATTTGTAGCACTACCAATTAATCCAAATTGCCTTTTACTTAAATGATGACTATGTGAATGGTGACTATGTGAATGATGATTTAATGATGTTGTAGATTTAGATGTTTTACTTAGTTGTAATGATGAGATTTGTTGTGAAATTCTTAAATTTTTTAAACTTGAATCCAAAATATGTAAATTGGAATGTAAATCATTTTTATTTGGATTTTCATAAAATGGTGTTAAATCTTTCATACTTGCTCTTGAATGAATTGCAACTTCGTAAGATGGTGGATTTAACATTCCCTTTAGTACTTTATCATCTAATGTTGATCCATTATGACTTGAATGATGACTACTATTAGTATTATTGTGCATATTGGATAAAGCTAACGAAGACATATAATTTTCTCCATTGCCGCCAATGAATGATGTAGCTCTTGATAAATGTTGTACAGGTGATAACGTTCCAGGTGATGCTAAATGGTTGGTAGATGGCATTCTACTAATTGGCATACGTTCACCTGATTCAAAAGCAGGACCTGATATAATATTATTATTACTAATAGGTGATTGAGGTGAACTTTTACTAGGTTTCTTTGTATTCTTAGATGATTCGGCAAATGGATCAAATGTATCAGAATCTTCATCATCTTCATCACCTGCAATACTAAAAATTGGTTTTTTATATCTCCTCAAATATTTATTTTCAGTTTCCTTATTTGCAAATGGATCTAAATCAGCTGTACTAACTGTAATATCAGCAGATTCTGATTCATCAATTATATCTCCTTGACTTTCGTCAACTTGAATTGTATCATCGATACTTTGATTTACTTCAATTTCACGTACAGGACTTGACTGTCTAGATGAAGTTAAATTTCTGTCAATAGTAATACTATTTAACATATTACTATTTGTTGATGTAATATTTGTATTATTAACATTTGTAATATCATTAGTATTTATTGGATCCTCATGTGAATTTAAATCATAAACTCTATCGTAAATACGATCATCATAATTTGGTGGTGCCATTAAATCTTGTGTATTCATATTGATCGTTGGTACACTATCAATATTATCATTAGACTCATTTGAATGAAGTGCTTGATAAACTCCATTAGGATCTACGTTATCATGCTTAAAAATTATATTTTCATCCTTTGTATGAATTGTAACATCATCAATTGTTGAATGTTGAAATGGATCACTATAATTATCAATTGTTTTAACTTTGATTGGTACAAATGGACTAATAAATAATGTAATTGGTAATGTTGCACGTAATTCACTTACATGACCATCAGGATTAATTAAACCAACTGAAAATTTCAGTTTATGTCTAATTTTGCATACGTTGGAAATATCTAAATCTTGTGTCATTTTCTCTAATGATGGTGGTAATTGAATTGTCGTTTTAACATCCCATTTATCATTTGATAAAACTATATTATGACTCCTATAAAATACGCCATCTTCATCAATAGGAACATCATCAGACCAAATATCAACGCCTTCAGAATTATGTGTAATTTTGGGTATATGTTTTGTGGTTAATGTCCTCTCATCATTATGTTGACCAGTTGCTGTTGAAAAACTTCCATATTCAATTAGTTTGATTTTAATTGAACCTAATCTGAGTCCTTTACATAATGGTGTCATATCTAAAAATACTTGGCATGTGGAACCAATAGCAATTGCTTTCGTTGGTACACTAATTGAATAATCAATCTTATCTGGCCATGTGTTATCCACTGCAATGGTTTCTGATAATTCAGGGTTATCAGGAGATAACGTTCTAACAACATGAATTAATTTTCGTGTGTAAATTGGAGTTGTAAATCTTCCCCTTTCAATTGAACATTGTAATCTGTATATTAATGAACAACAAGGATGATCAACAATACTTTCAGGAATTGAACCGTCTAAAATAACCTGAAATGGGAACTCGTAATTACCAGGTTCTAAAGTGGTTGGCTCATGTGATGATGAATTCATTAAATTAGCACTACTACCACCCCCGCCACCAGTAACAGAGGTCAAAGACATTAAATTCATTGCAGATAAACTAGAGGATGATTTTGTACGAGAATGTGAATTCAATTGTGGTTGTTGTAATTGCTGTTGTTGTGATTGAGATTGTGATTGTAATCTATGTAAAGAAGTTGAAGAACCTCGTGAGTTTAATGTATTACTTGAACCAATTCTTTGCAAATTCGATGCAGATCCTGGATTAGAACTAATCAATGTACCAGTTGAAAATCCAACATTATTGTTTAAATTATCTAGACTATTTGTTGAGGCATTTCGTGATGTCATAAATGATGATTGTAAAGGATTATGTGTATTTAAAAAATTTTCTAAATTAATCGGATCCCAATCATAGCAGTAAATCATTTTGGTGAATTTGTATGGGTGGGTGAAAGTTTGGCGTTTACTATTATGATATTTTTCATTCCAATTAAATGATAAAGTTGCATATAATTTTAATTTCATCTTTTTAATTTGGAAAGGCTCTGTCACAGATAATGCAATTACACCTGATAATATTGTAGGTGATGCTGCAGATGGAGAACCTTTCAGTAAAATGGTATTCTCATCAACAGCATGAACTCTGATATCGAATAATGGCAATTTTGATTTCTTCGATTTTGCCATTTTACCTTGTTATCTTCTTTTAATTTTTAATTTTCCGGTTTTATATATATATCTCTGTTTCCCTAAAAAAAGTTCTACTAAATACTAAAGATTGTGATGTTTATATAGTGAAAACTAAATTCTAAATATATGTATATGATCAGAAAGAAAAAGAGAAATAAGAATAAGTAATACATGGGAAGTTGCTCAAAATCTCCAGATTTCCCAATCTTCAATCTTCAATCAATTAAAAAATTAGCTACACCCAATCAATCAGTAAAAAAAACGCCGGGCATGCTAGTCATTAATTTTTCCGGGAAATTATTGTAATCTTTAACTTGTTTATTCAAATTGAGCGCTAACAATATTTCAAAGTCGGGATATTTTTTATGCATTATTTATAGAAAATTGACTTGAACTTTACTTGACGTTTCGATCAATAAATGGAGAATATATATATATTACAACATGTATAAAACTACATAATTCTAGTGCGTTTAACTAAATTTAATCTAACAGGCTGTGTTGACTAACAAGCACACAGTCACCACCTCTATCAGGATCAAGTTTGTAAGTGTAGAACATGCCATCCGCAGACACCACTAGAATATGAACAACCTTCTTTCGGCGGCTATTGCTTCTACTATTATTTCCCCTACTTCCTACGCTAACGTTACTTACACCACTATTCAAACTATGAGTACTTGAGTTATCATCTAAGTTATGTCCAGTAGTAGGTTGACTTGAGGAACCTTCATTTTGTTCATTCAAATCTGCACTTGTCTCGATAACACCAACAATTGTCATATTTTCTTTGTTAGTTGGAACTTTGAATGATGCAAAATGTCGATTTGGTTCTAATATCGAAGAAAACCTTGGAGGTAAGTAATTTCCCATTTTCTCAGCTGCCTTCCTTCCTAAACTTTGGGATGTTCGACGAAACATACGTGCAACAGATCTACGTTGTTTATCTACAACTGGTTGGATTTTAATTGGTGTACTTGAACTGTTTGCAGGTATTGATGATACAGAAGATGTTAAATTATTAGAGTCTGTTGAATTATCTGTTGTACTACCGACATTATTACTTTCATTGTTAAGGTCTGACTGAAGAGGTCGTAAAACGTCATCATTTTCAAAATTTTCTTGATTGTTAGCTGTTTTCGTAGTTTTATTATTACTATTATCATTTCTATCATTAGAATCTGTATCTTCCTCACCTTCATCTAATGAATCTAAATCGTCTTCAGAATCTGAATGTATTCTTAATCTATTAAAATCGGATGCATTAACATCATCATTTGATTGATTATTACTTTGATTATCATCCAAATCTAAACTTTCTAAAGAATCCATTTTAGCTTGTTGATTTTTCATTAATTTATCTAATTCACTTTGTCTTGTAACTTCTAAGTTTCTATCAAATTCATTTTTTTTGGAATTTAACCAACCTGATGAACCATTACTTCTGATTACAGTATTTTTAGCTTCCTCTTCCCCTAACCTAAAAACATGAACTGTACCTGTTGCACTACTTGCAATCAAAAACATATTACTTGGACTAAAGGCAAGTGAATAAATTTTCGTATTATAAGTACCTCTCCTAAATTGATATAATTTAACACCTCTTTCAACAGAAAAAACACGTACAATTGTACCTTTGTCACTTGCAGTTGCTAATAATGTACCATCATGACTAAAAGTCATTGCAGCTAATTGAGTTTTATGGGCATCAATAACAGTTATTGGTTGTAATGATTTGCAATCAAAAATAATAACATCACCATTACGTACACTTTGAGTTACATTGGTTGAATCATGAAGAGCAACAAGATCATCATGAGATCCACCTTGATTAGTTGGATGTAAACCATTAATACCTGTAACGTCAATATTCGATTGAGCATTACTACTATTGTTATTCATTGATATTCCATTATTTATGTTAGTAGTACTATTAATACCAGAATTTCCATTATTATTGTTATTGTTATTACTATTGTTATTTAGTTTACTAATTTTTTGTGGTGAGGGATAAGCTAAATAGTTATTATCTGTATTTAAACTTAATACAATTAGACCTGTTGGATTAGGTGGGATTTCAACTGTATGTAATAATCTCATATTTGTTATATCATAGATATAAATTATTTCTTCAAGTAAAACTACTAATCTCTCTCTATTCATTCTTATTGATAAAATAGAAGTTGGAAAAGTTAATTCACATATAGTTGTATGACGTTTTGTATTTATAATTTTTAACCTACGTGGTGATAATGAAGCTTGTTCACCTGTACCAACAATTGCAAGTAATGAAGAACAAAATAGCATTTCAACTATCCCAATTGAACCATCAATATGTTCATAACATTGAGTAAATGGTTCACAATTATAAACTCTAAATCCATTTTCATATCCTACTGAAATACAAGAATAATCTTGATTAAAATTTGCAAAATTCAAACCCGAAATAATTTCAGTTGGTGTAGAATGTGTTGGTTTGATTGCCATTGAAGAAGGATCTTCATGCATCGGACGCAATTGTGTATCATCCATGATTAATTAGGTGGTAATTGATAGATTGAGAGAGAGAAAAGGTAACCTAATTTCAAAACTTAAAAGTTGCTTGTTAATATATATGTATATATTAACAGAAACAGATAATACCAACTACTAACAACACTGTTACAGCTTATAGCTATTTATCAATCTCTCTGTACAGAAAAGTAATCAAATAAATTTAATTTGTAAATCAGGAAAATAAAAAGTAATCAACTCTCGCTGCCTTTCACATTGGTGTGGGCTGCAAATAGCACTTAAAATTTTAGTACTGCAAGTTCTCCATATTATTATTATTATTATTAAATTATTATTAAATAAAGAGTAAGCTATTCTTTCTCCGCATTTATTTTACTGATATTGTTGTCTTTGATATTTTATTTCTTTCTTTCTTAAGCATAAAACTTTTATTTTTCATTGTTCAAATTCGAAATATACATTCTTTACATACATATTTATATTTTTCTATCTATAGATTATTACGTAGGCCAAAGTTACTTTCAGAAGTAAGTAAATTATCAATAATGCTAGGAAATAATATTTATGCATCAGTAATAATCATGCCCAAGGATTACTATCATCTTGCCAGGTCTTTTTAGCAAGAGAACTTGGCATACTTAATTCTTTAAATAAGTCACTTGTATCATTTTTGCCACGATCAGTACCTTGTTGATCTGAACTAGTTGTAATATTATCGTTAATGTCTTTACCATCATTGGTATTACTCCAAATACTTACATCACCATTGGTATTTGATTGTGATTGTGAATTATCATAATCATTATCATATGTACTATTATTTATATTATTTACATTATCATTAAGATTTTTCTCTCCTTCAGAATTATTTTCGTTATCTTCATCAGAATCATCATGATTGTCATTATCGTATTGTTCATTAGCAAATTCATGTTCTTCATTACATTCATCAACTAAAGTTTCTATATCATCACGTATATCTAATGGTATATTTGGTTGATATGCCATTAATTTTCTATTATCAACATGTTTAAAATCTGCACCATATTGATGTAATAATTGAACTAATTTTGGTAAAGTAACAGGAAAAGCTTGACCTGAATTCATTTCTAATTTATTATCATCTTTATAAAACATCCCTTTATTAATCATATCAGATCCTTCATTATTTGGATTTTCTTTTAACCATTTTTTTAATGTCTTGGAAAATTTCTTTTCATCAACTTCATAATGATAATTTCGTATACATTGAACCATTGTAGATGATGCAACAACTTCAAATTTACTTATAATATCTTGTAATGCTTCTAAATCTCTAATTCCAGTTAAAACTTGTAACCATTCAGCTAATTCAACTATCGGTTGTAAAGAATATTGTCCAATCTTAAATAATGAATTTAAATAATACGTAGCATCTAATGGATTTCTTTTATCACCATCAAATCTACAAACATTTGATAAATAACCAATTGGTTTATCAACAAGAGAATCTGGGAATCCATCACCTTTCCATGATAAAACTGTAGAAAAATTAGCATCTTCTTCAATAAATGGTTGAAGATTATTTGCACGTAACCAATCTTGAATATATGATAGATTTAAACGAATTTCCATTGCTTTAACTCTTGAACAATATTTTTTATTTGAAATAACTTTATTAAATAAGCAACTTCCAATATAATACATAACAGCACTTAAACATTGTTGTTTGATAATATCATTAATATAAAAAAGTTCTAAAACATAAAGCAAAGCACCTAATGTTTGAATAACTCTTAATGGTGATGGTTTCATTTGTTCACTATATGAAGGTGGATATAACATATCAATAATTTCTTCATATGAATTCTTTTTATTAGTTTTCGCCTTATTCTTGAAAAGTTTCCAATCGTTTTTATAAACAACTTCAAAATCAGGAACACTATTATATTGTAAAATACATGGTTCCAATAATGGTTCCAATCTGGCATCTAAAGTGAAAGCCAACTTGGAAATCAATGATTGTAAACATAAAATAATCTCTTGTAATATAGATGGATATTTAGAAAGGAAATTGCATGCAGTATCACGAATCAAAAAATAATATAAATGATTTAGAGCAGAAATCCAATATCCAATAGTAACAATATCAACAGGTGGTGGATCTGGGGTTGTATCTTTCTCTTTCCTTTTCTTTTTTTCTCTTTCCTTTTTTTCTTTTTCACCAAAAAATTGAACAACTCCACTCTTAGTATCAGTTATATTTCTAATTCTAGTCAAATATAAATCAATTAAATTTTTCACCATACCCCCACTCTCTAACTTAGATTCAGCATATCTTAAACATTGGAATAATATAGATGATGGATATAAAGGTTTAGTGTGATACTTAATGGGTAATTTAAAAATATAATCCATTATTCCACGAATACTATCATCATTAAATTTAATGTATTGTTTGCTTTGAACAATGTTAAAATTGAATGTAGTCCTAGAAATATTTTCATCAAATATAACATCTTCATCATCAACAAAGTTATTACTGTTTGGAATATTATTGTTGTTATCATTAATTGATAGATCATTCATACGATCAGCAGTCAAAGAAGTAGAGGAATTGTTGTATTCATCTGCTAATACATCATTTTTATAAAAATCATTTCCATTGTCACCAGCTGATGTGGTTTTATCCTTAATATAACCATGGATTTTATAATATTCATAAGCTTTAGTATTAGGTTTAACTAAATCTATTGCATTTTTCATACTTTTACCCACTTTTTTCATTGGATCTGCATTAAATGCAACCAATCTCTCTATTATATCTTCATAATCCAGATGTGTAGCCCACATAACTGGAGTCCAACCAACTAATGTGTCAGCTTCATTACAATCAACATTAAATGTTAATAACAATTCAACACATTCTTTATTGTGGAAACAAATTGAATAAATCAAAGGAGTCAATCCTTTGCTATCAATAGTATTTAAAAGTTTATTATTTTCAGTTAAAAGTTCTTTAATGGTATATACATCATTATTTGTACAAGCTAAACATAATTCAACAATCGGTTTAACAGTATCCTTATTGTCTGCAAGTAGCTTCAGTGCTTTTTGAGCTGCTAAAACTTGAGAATATGTTATATCCTTAGTTGAAAGCACTGATGCCGCTGCACCTAATGTACTCCATGGATCCATTGTTTATCTCTTAGGGATTTTAAATTGTTTCCTTGTCCGTGAATTAAATTTAATGCTGGTTAGTATACGATTGTTTTCCAAGAACAAGACAAGAACAAGAACAAAAGACTGTTGAACTGAGGAACTTAGAATACTAATTTCCTTCGCGGCTCATTAATCTCTTTATACATATAATAATAACATTTTCTTTTCCATAAGTTTTAGCTCAATGACATGAATTTAATAATTTTTTGTGAATTTTGCGATTATTTATTGCCTTGCTGATTTAATCTCTAAGGATATCAATAGATTTAAGAAATTTCCTGCAACTGTGGTATTGCTAAACGGCGATGACATCAAATTATCAAGGAGGTTTTACCTCTCCAACAAAAAAATTTGATGAAAGACTCAATTCAAAATTGTCAGAACAACAAAGTCCGGTCAAATCACGAGTTAATGTTACAATTACACAAAATTCACAATTAGAGACCAATTCAATATCATCTGGAAATTCATCATCGAAAGTATATACATTATCAACATTTCAATGGTCGCAATTATCAAAAATATCAGATCAAATATTTTCTCCTAGTTCAAGACATGAACATGGTGATCCAACTCTTATTACAATAAGCGATGAATATATAGCCATTGCAACTTCAAAATGTAATATATTATTATTTAGTTATAAACAAATACTTTTAATGATTGTTAAAACAACAAATGTTGTTCCAACAGCTAGAATAACGTCAATGGCTTTATCGATAGACTCGACTTATTTGGTTGTTGGGTATTCCAATGGTTTTATAAATTTATGGGATTTGAAAAAAATAGATCCGATTATTTCAATTAAACCAGTAACCCTTCATGAACTGCAGTTCAATGGAACTCATCATCATATTGCACATTTGGAAGGTTCTCCTATACGGCGATTAATGTTTATTGGCTCACGACATACTGGTTTTATATCGTCTGATGAATCGGGTATGGTTATATATCATAATGGTGGTAGATCTTTAATTGGATACATGTGTAGATCTAAGATTATATTTGGGAAATATGATTTAATAAATATTGCTTCAAACAAAAGAGATTATTCAGCGACAACTTTAGATATTTCTTTATTACCGATAGGTACAAAGCGATCCATCACTGATGAATTAAATCTATTTTGCATAATAAGTCCACATGAAATGATTATAAAATCACTGAATACTGAGACGAAAATTGAATTAAAGCTTAAAAAACCTAAAATTACAAATCAAGATCATGGTATGTCAGGATGTTCATCCTGGTATCCAGCAATAGAAAATAAAAATATAAAGGAAGAAAATTTGCCAATGTTGGCATATGCATGGTCAAATGTTATAAATATCTTAGAAATAAAATCAGAGTATAAAATCAATGATGTAGGAGACAAAATTCCAATTGTGAAAGTCATTAATAAAAGGCAGATTGAGTCATCAGAATCTATTATATGTATTCGTTGGTTGAATAACAGAATCTTGATTGCATTAACAAGATCTCAGAAACTATTACTCTATGATTCCCGAAAAATGGATATATTGAAAGAAGTCGATTTGATGACAAAACAAATGAAATATCTTACTTGTTTTCTTAATAATAATATTGGTCTCATTGAGAAAGATTTTTCAAATTCATTTTTCACTTTAAAGTCAAACGTTTTTCTTTTTCAACATAACAATATAGTAATTGGAAATTTATCCAATTGGGCAGATGTTTTGTTGGAATTACTCAATAACGGGAAATATGTGGAAGCTTTGGAGGAGTCAAAAAGACAATATGAAGGTGGTGAAGATATGCCGCTTTTAGATTTGCCAGATGATAACCAAGAACGTCATAAATTAATTGGAGATTATTTGATTCAGATTTTCAAATCATCATTAAAATATATTTCTGTTGAAAATTCATCGACAAAAGAACTACAAGATTGTAAAAGAACTACACTTTTGTTGATTCAGACATGTTTGACTATTCATGCACCGATAGAAATATACGATCTTATATATGAAAAATTACTTGATCATAATTTGGAAAATGTATTTTTCGAAATCTTAGAAAATTTTATATTTTCCTCTGAAATTACGACATTCTCACCAGTTATTTTGAAAGCTATGGTAACTTACTATATAAAAGAAAAAGATGTTAATACTTTAGAACGTTTAATATGTTTATTGGATATTCAACAGCTTGACATTGATTTGGCTGTTACACTTTGTAAACAGTATCATTTAAATGAAACACTAACGTATATATGGACTACTCTATTACATGATTATTTTACGCCATTAATGGAGGCAATTCAAAAAATCAAAACATTCAACCAAGAAAAAGAAGCTTTATCTGAAGCAGAGATAAGTGAAAAAATTGATGATATAAGTTACATTTACCCGTATATTTCATATTCTTTAACTGGAAGACAATATCCAACTGATAAACTTATCTCATATGACTACATTGTTACTGCTAAATTAAGCATATATTACTTTTTATTCAATGGGTCTACAATGTCATGGCCTATTGGTTCTCCAAAATTACATACCATTGATAATTATAAAATTGAACCTGCTTTCCCATATCTATGTTCACTTTTGAAATTTGATAGCGAAAGTATGATTACCTCATTAAATGAAGCATTTGAAGATGATTTATTAAATGACAATGAGATTGTATCAGCAGGTTCAAGTATAGATGAGAAATATCAATTAAGGGTAAATAGGCAATATATAATTGATGTTTTATTGGGTATATTCCATGATCAAGATTCAGGGCTTACTTTAGTTGATAATATCAGAATTGCTATTTTCATAACAAGAAATTATCCAAAATATTTACAGTTTATTAGAATTGCAGATAGTATATCTGATGAAATGATAATGATTTTATGTCAAGCTGGAAAATTACAACATGATGATTTATTCATAACTCCTGAATTAGTTCAGGATTGTGAATTGGGATTACAATCTTTATTAGCTGTATATAAGCCATACGATATTAGCTCTGTTATTATTCAAGTTAAGAGAGCTGGTTATTATCAAGTTTTATTATATTTATATCAAGTCGAAGCTATGTATATTGAAGTGTTAAAATTATGGGTTGAATTACAGAAAAATACTAACACTGCTGTTGGAGAAAAAATAGACCTTTTTAAGTCTATACCAGAAATCATTGAAAGTGCTATTAACAATGTTGGGGGTTCTGAAAGAGAAGAAATTATCAAATTTATCGGTTCCAATTTTGAAATTTTTGTTAGCTCAGATCCTAAAGGTATTGCTCATATTATTTGTAAGTTTTGTCCTGAACTAAATTCTGATGTTATTGATTTCAAAAATCAATCAATTAAATTTGAATACTTAAAAGAAGTATTTGATATTCAAGATAAAGGTGTAGATGGAAACGGTAAATTGGTTGGTAATCCTCTAAAGGTGGAATTTTTGAGGAGCTTAATTAGACAAAAAAGAAGTGTAAATATTATTTTAGATGCAGAACCAATTGAATCTGATAAGAAACAATATATTGAGGGTAAGATTGAAAATTTTGTTTTGAGTCTGGATAAACTAAATAATGAAATGATCGATATTCTAAAATCGGATGAAAATGATGAATTTGAAGTTTTGATTAAATGGTATGAAGTAAGACATCAGTATCGAAAAGCTATGAATATGATATGTGAAATCTTACAAGAGAGTGGTAAAAGGTTGGAAACTGCCGGATATAGTGAGATAGAAGATACAAGGATATGGAAATGTGTCAATAAGTCATTTTCTTTACTCTCTATAAAAAACTCCAAGTTATATGAAAAAGATGATAAGAATATTACTCTTAAAGAAAATTTGTTGTTACAACTTGTCGAAACATCAGTAGAAATATTAACGAGATTGACTAATTCAAAAGTTAACGAGAAATGTGTAGACGTTTTCAAGAGAGTAGTTCAATCGGTATTTACTTTTGTTATTAATATCTGTCGAGAAGATTCAAGTTCGTTTAATGATATGTTCAAAAGATTTTTAGACGGATCATCATCAAACATGACTAAGCTTGGTGATGTTCATATGGTTTTGAAAGAAATATTTTTATCATATTGTAATGATCAAAAAATTCTTGAATATATTCAAACTTTAGTTGATGAGGATATTTTCCAAGATTTGATGGTATTAGAATCTCTTAAAGTTAAAGGGTGGTCACCAAAGAATATTGAATGTGAAACATGTGGAAAGAAAATTTGGGGTGGCAGAATTGGCAATAGGATTTATGAGTCGTGGATGAATTATAAATTAAAATATTTTAAAGAATGTGATGAACATAATAGTGATGAAGTTAATATTGAAAATGTACATCCCAATAATGATATAAGTATTGAAGATAAAATGAATGAACTTTATGTTTTCCAATGTCGACACTCATATCATAGGAAATGTCTTGAAAACATGGGTATGGTTAACGATGTTGATAAGAAATGTATATTGTGTAGACCGAATTAACAGCTGTATAATTTACAAGAACATATATAACTAAATAAAATATAAATGAGTGAAAATAAAAAAATATGTTTATAAATAAATAAATTGGTAAGTAAATGAATAATTTTAAATTTATTTACTTTCCTTTGTTTCATCCATCCAATCTAAAGTATATCTAATACCTTCCTCTAAACCAACATTTGGTTTATAGCCTAAGATAGTTTTAGCTTTTGTAATATTATGATATCTATAAGCACAAACGATTTTAACTCTAAAAGGAGTTAAACCAGGTTCTTTACCAGAAAGTTTTGAAAAAAATTCAGATAAATAACCAACAAAAATTGCAACAGGTCTTGATAAAACGATATTATATTTATCAACATGACCATCAGCTTTCCAAACAGTTCTTGCTAAAGTCCAAAAATAAGATGGAGTATCATTAGTAATAAAGAATTTCTCACCACCGACACTTGAAACAGTTTCAGGGTCTAATATTTTTTTAGCTGCTAAGACATGAGAATCTGCAACATTACCTGCATAAGTCCAATCAAATAAATTATTATTATCACCAACTTGAAATTTAGTTTGACCTCTTTCTAAAACTTGTCTTAAACCTGGAACCAATTGTCTATCTCCTGGACCGAAAATACCAGCAGGTCTTAAGGCAACTGTATAAAAATTTTCACTCGGAGAATTTGCTTTCAAAACCATTTCTTCTGCAATTGCTTTAGTTTCATTATAACCATCCATTGGTACTTCAGGAATTGGCCATGTTTCATCAGCATTATGAACATCATTACCGTTAAAGATAACACCTGCTGATGATGTATAAACTAATGCTTTAATACCTAATTCTTTTGAACATTTAATAAGATTTGCAGTACCACGTACGTTAACTTTTTCATAAATTTCTTGACCTAAACCATGAATTGGTGAAGCAGAATGAACTATAACAGTTGGATTTGATTCTTTAATTGCTAATTTAACATCATCTTCAGATGTTAAATCGCCAACATGAACTGTAATTTCCTTTGGATCAAATGTAAAATATTTAGAAATTTTATCTGGTAATGGACGTATATCGAAAACATGAATTTTTGGACGTGGGGATTCTTGCCAAAATTGTTGGATTAAATGTAATCCAAGAAATCCAGAACCACCAATCAATAGCACAGATTCTAAAGGAGTAGTCATTGTCTATATATTTATTATTATGATTGTGTAATGTTTATGACAATTCGATAAAGAAAAAGAAGAAAAGATAGTAATTGGTATCTGAAAAATACTAAATAATACAAACAACATTTCGTATAGCGTGTATAGTAGTATATTTACTTAGCGATATTTGAGTGCCATATTAAAATTAAAACTATAAACATTTTCAGTAGAAAACAGTGAAATATTACGTAAGTCAAGCTTTTTTTTTGGTTATTCTTTTTTTTTTAATTCACGGATAAAAATTTACACTGTTGATTGATTAAATTAACAATTATCAAATAATCTGTACAGAAACTGATAATTATATGTAGGGGACAAGATTGATTTACTTACTTGCTATTTTTCTATCTCTTTATTTAACTATTTATTACTAATTTATATGTATTATTGACAGGCAGTATATCTTTTTTCATTTGTCTTTTTCAGATCTATATAAAAATCTGGGGTTTAATCATAACTATATTCTTTATATATGAATATTTGTTTGGAATATATAGAATTATAATAGTATTCTGATAAGGAAGAAAAATGTTAGATAATTCTCAGGAGGGGACACGACGGAGATCATGTGCCGATTCAACTAATATATCCATTCCAAATACCACAGCCACTTCCACATCAAATAATTCCATTGCTGAATACATACCAACAGTTGTTGAAAATAATGTGAAAGATAATAATAATTTAACAAATAATACCATCACTAATAATACATCAAATTCTACTGATAATAAATCAGTTAAAAATTCTGTTAAGAAAAGTAAAAGGAAAATTTCATCACTTTTACCAGGTATAAAATACGATGAAAAGGATAGAGAGAGAAAAATATTAGAAACTATGAACAGAAAGAAAAAAATGAAATCATCATTTATGGCTTTATATGTTGGTTTTTTAACTGCAATTGGTGGATTTTTATATGGTTATGATACTGGTATTATTAATGGTGTTTTAGAAATGGAATTCGTTAAAAAACGTTTAAGTAAAAATAAAATTTATTTTAAATCCGATGAAAAGGCAATTTTAACAGGAATTTTATCATTAGGTACTATTTTTGGTTCATTATTAGCTCCTTTTATATCTGATAGATATGGTAGGAAATTTTGTTTGTTTTGGTCTTTAATAACTTTCTTTACAATTGGTATTATATTACAAGTTAGTTATCCGTCAGCTGGTTTATTTTTAGCTGGTAGATTAATTAATGGTATAGCTGTTGGTGTTTTATCTTCTGTTATCCCATTATTTCAAGCAGAAGTATCACCTAGATGGATTAGAGGTTCAGTTATTTCATTTTATCAATGGGCAATTACTTGGGGTTTATTAGTTTCAAGTGCAATTTGTCAAGGTACAAGAAATATGAATGATGCAAGATGTTTTAGAATTCCAATTGCTTTACAATTTGTTTGGTGTACTATACTAGTTATTGGTTTAAGTTTATTACCTGAATCACCTAGATTTTATGTTATGCATGATGATATTGATGGTGCTATTTTATCATTATCAAGACTTCGATGTTTAAATATCGATGATGAAGAATTAGTTGAGGAATTAATTGAAATAAAAGCATCACATGATTATGAAGTTAGTGAAAAAGTTAATAGTTATCTTGATTGTTTTAGGAGTTCACCAAGTAGAGATCATCAATTAACTAGAATGTTAACTAGTATATGCTTACAGACAGTTCAACAATGTTCAGGTATTAATTTTATTTTTTATTATGGTGTTAATTTTTTTGTTGCAACAGGAGTTTCTGAATCTTATTTAATGTCATTTATTACATATGCTGTTAATGTTGTTTTTACAATACCGGGTATTTTATTCGTTGATAAAATTGGTCGTAGAAAATTACTCATTTTTGGTTGTATTGGAATGTTTATTTCAAATTATTTAATTGCAATTGTTGGTCTATATACTGATTCAGTTATTGCTAATAAAATTATGTTAGCATTTGTTTGTGTTTTTATTGCATGTTTTGCATCAACTTGGGGACCTGTTGTATGGGTTGTTACAGGTGAATTATTTAATTTATCAATTAGACAAAAGGCAGTTTCATTATCAGCGAGTACAAATTGGATTGTAAATTTTGTTTTTGCATATTCTACACCATATTTAATTGACGAAGGAACTCATACAGCGGCTGCATTAGGTACGAAAATTTTCTTTCTTTGGGGATCATTTAATGTTGCAGGATTATTTTTAACGATATTCTTCGTTTATGAAACGAAAAATTTAATGTTAGAAGAAGTTGATGAACTTTATAGGACATGTCCGAATGCATTGAAATCTGAAAAGTATAATAAGAAAATCCAAAAATTGAGTAAAATGAATCAAATAGAAAATGATAAACAAATTAGTCGTAATAGTGATAAATCAAATAGTCCAAAAAATAATGGTATTGCTAATACGGTATCATCAGATATTGATAAAAATGTTGAAGATCATACAATGATGGATAGTTTATCAAATAATATACATCAATATTATACAAATGATACTGCAGGTTTAACACCGATGGAACATTTAAGAAGATGGGAACAAAATCATCAACATGATAATATATTGTCAGATAATATAATTACTAGACAATCAGTTTTACCATTTTCTGACAGTGATGAAGATTATGATATGAGTAGTGAAGGATCGGAGAATCAAGAGAGTGAAAATTTTAATTTTGATTACGGATTATATGGGAATGATCCAAACATAACATTGGGACATGATGACGATCATAACGCTCATAGTGAAGATATAGAAATGGGTGAATATGATCAAAATCACAATAGTGACATTGAAAGTAATAATCAACAAGGAAATAATGATTATTTACAAAATTTAAGGGAAATAATTCGGGATGTGAATGAACATACAGGTATAAATATTAATTTACATGGTGAAAATGATCAAAATGATCAAAATAATGGTAATAACAATGAAGAACAATAAGGTTCAATAAAATAATTAAAATTTTGTATATACTATAGATTAATTCAATCTTTTTTTTAAATAGGACAACGTAAAAAATTAGTAATATTAATAGTTTAAAAGTTTATAATTTGGCAGTTATAAAATCATTTTGTTATCTTGTTCTTTGAAAACCTTATTCATAGTATTAGACATTTCCTTTTGGTTTTGCCGCAGTTAAGTTAAAATAATGTTTGAATATTTACTCTGATATCTATTGATTATAAATTAATTTATTTTATTTTAGCAGAAATCAAGTAATTTCCTTGTTACCTTTATTTAATTATATGGTGGTTTATCTTCATTACGGAAGTAAGCTACATATATTATATTAGGTGGTTAGTGTATCAGATCTTTATTTAATGTAAAAGTCGATCTAAAATAAGATAAGAATAAATGAAAAGAAATATCATAAAAAAATGTGGAAATTAAATTTACTTAATTGAATTTAATTCAATCTTTCTATCTGATAAATTCATTTTGTTTATTTTTAGTCAATTTTTGTTACCAATGCTATTTCGTAAACAATGTGAATGTTAAAAATTATTTCCTTCTTACAGGGAAACGTAATCCAGTCTCTAACTTGGCCATACAAAAAAACAATTACTCAAAATTGACCATATGTACCAATACTTATTTTCAGCAATATTATTTCTCAAAATGGTAAATTGATTGATGTTGTTTAACCGAGACATTGTCAGAGGAGGCCATGTTATTTTTCGTTTTGTGCGAGAATTAATTTTTTCACCTCACCAGCGCTCTGGTCAATGTGAGAAATGGAAAAAGAAAATTTAAAGGAGAAAGAATTATTATTTATTATTTAGAAAAAGATTCACGGATGACGGTTATAGTTCCAGACCAAGTTACTTGCCCTCTACCCCCATAATTATTAAACTTTAATCATTTTAAAGTTTTTTATATAATTGATCTGTTTCATATTCATAGAATCATTCATTAATATTTAACCATAAAAATAGGATGGGGGCTAGGGTTGAAAAAGTTACCGACATGGGTAAAGATTATGAAAGTGAAAGCTCAGCAATAAAAATTAAATCTAATGAGCAAATTGTTGAACAAACAAAGGCTCGTATTAGGAAAAATGAAGAATTAGAGAAAAATAATTTTAGGAAACCAAAGCAAAAAAAAGAATTACCAGTATATACAAAGGATAGTTTCTTACAATCATTTAATAATATAATTAGAGTATTAATTTCACCCCAAGATGAAGAAGTTAAAAATAGATGGTTTAAAGAGAATAAAGAAAGTACGAGTGAATTAATTTCATTTTATATTTATCGTTCTGTACTTACAATATTTTATTTAATTTATTCAATTTATGCATTATTTGAATTTATTATTAATAAAAGTAAACTTAAATTTTTAAGTATGGCATATAAATCTAATGAAGATCCAAGTGTAATTAATTCAGATATTAATAAATTAACAAAAATACCACAAAGAATTTCATTTATTGTTAATTATAAAAGTGAACAAGAAGAAGGTGGTGGAATTGATGGTTTATGTAATGATAGTGCATCAATTGCAGCTTGGTGTATTTCAAGTGGTATTCAAACAATTTCAATTTATGAAGTTAATGGAATTTTGAAAAAATCAATTAATGAATTAAGTAAAACAATTTTTGAAAAATTTGAAACTTATTTTGGTACTGATAATATACCAAATTTTTTAATTAAAATTCCACATCTTAATTTATCATATTCAGGAATTGATGGTGTATTAATTGATAATAATGATAATAAATTAATTAATAATGAATTTGATATTGAAATTTCATTATTAAGTAAACTTGATGGACGTTCAACAATTGTTGAAATGACTAAAGTAATGGCTCAATTATCTAAAAATGGTGAATTAAAGAAAAGTGATATTACAATTAAATTTTTAGATCATGAATTAAAACAATTAGTTGGGGAAGAACCAGATTTAATCATAATGTTTCAACCATATTTAGATTTACAAGGATTCCCACCTTGGCATATGCGTTTATCAGAAATGTATTGGGAACCAGATAATGATATTGTTTCATATTTTGTATTCCTTAGAGCTTTACAAAAATATTCAACTTGTAAAGTTAATATTGGAAGGTAAAAAGGAGAGAAAGAAAAAGAAATTTGCATTTATTTATTCTATTCAATTTTAATATATCTAATTTAATACATTTTTATCTTTTTTTTTAAAAAAGTATCTCATTTTATTTCTTTGCTGTATTATATAAAATTTATATAAATATTAATATAACTTCATTGCTTGCATAATTAGAAAAAAAAAGGAAATCATCACATATTGTTGTAATAATATGTGTATTAAAATACTAAAATTTAGGTCTTTAATTAACAATAAGTTAATATGATATGAAAGTAAATGTCAGATAGATAGTTCGGATAAAAGATAAATCAAATCGAAAAAACTCAATCAGATGTTGAGTCGATCGACTTGAAGATTATTAGAAGTTGAAAGAAACATGTACAAAAAGGGAACATTAAATAACAATAATAACAATAATAACAATAATAGTATAAAATTAAAAAGTAATACGTGGCGTGGCTTCTATAACGAATTTATTTAGTCGATATACGTAATAATAGTAAATATAGTAAATATAGTAAATATAGTAAATATAGTAAATAATAGTGTTTCGCTAAAATTGGCTCTTAATAAAACAGAGGGAATGTTGTTATTGTTAGATAATTATAAATTCAATATTCGCTGGTTTGCAAATTAGAAATTGTTTTGAAGTTTCTCGCAGAGGTTGAACAGGTGTATAATAATATGTGGGAGATTATAGTTGTTGTTTTTGCTCTTGCTGTTGTTGTTGTTGTTGTTTTCATTAGTTTATTACTTTCATTTCTACACTTCTACTTCTGATTTTAAGCTTTTTTTTTTATATCTTCATAGACTTAGAATTTCAAGTATCAGGTAAAAAGGTATGTATTAGTGTCATTTATTTAAAAAGAGATGTCAATAAACTGTTGAACAATTATTATAAATTAATTTTTAATTTTTAACTTTTAATTTTAATAATTGATTATTTGGTTAATTGATTAATAACTTGATTAGTTAGATAGATCATAGAAGAAGGGAAACAATGTATTCTCATATCAATTGAATTATAATTTAATAGTTGATTATAAAATTAATTATTTATATTAATATGAATAATTAATGATAACATGATAATAATAAACTTTTTTTAGAAGAGAAAAATGAGTGTATTTATAAATGACTAGATGTTTATACTTTAAGAATTATTTTAAATAAATTGAATAATTGTTGATTAGTTTAAAGTTATCATCATAATAATGAATCAACAGCATTAGGGATGATAATTAATTATTTAATTAAGAGGCTTATCTTATCATTGTATGAACAATTATTTTTAATATTGATTTAGTATATTTTTTTCTTCAAATTCTTAAATCAGATTAAAAATTTAAATGATTTAAGTATTATTAAAATAAATATTCAAAATTGATTCGGATTAAGTAATTTAATTTTTCTAATTTACTTTTGATTACAATACAATTTTCAAATGTTTTTTCTGAAAAAATAAAGATTGGTAATATACAATCACTAAATGGATATTTAAAAAATATACATTTAATACACCAATCATTCATTATCAATTCAATCGTTTAAATACTTGTGCAGCTTATCGTTTTCATTTTAAGAATTGTACGAATTGCCATCGATAGATCAAAAATTCATTACTGTCAATTTTACGCGCGTGCGAGGAAGTTTCTTTTTTTTCACTTTATTTTCCCCCCTTTTGAAGAATCAAAACAATGCAAAGATGCGATATATTATATTATTTTAATTGATAACAAATCATCAAAAACTTTATCTATTTAACTAATCAATTGAATTTTATTTATTTCGATAATTTAAAAAACATTATACTAACATTTATTTTTAATTGACTAATCAATTCAAACAATTTATTTAATCAGATGGGTTTATCTATTTCAAAATTATTACAAGGCCTTTTCGGTCGTAAAGAAATGAGAATCTTAATGGTTGGTTTAGATGCAGCTGGTAAGACTACTATTTTATATAAATTAAAATTAGGTGAAATTGTTACAACAATTCCAACTATTGGTTTCAATGTTGAAACTGTTGAATATAAAAATATTTCATTTACAGTTTGGGATGTTGGTGGACAAGATAAAATTAGACCATTATGGAGACATTATTTCCAAAATACTCAAGGTATTATCTTCGTTGTTGATTCAAATGATAGAGATAGAATTTCTGAAGCAAGAGAAGAATTACAAAGAATGCTTAATGAAGATGAATTAAGAGATGCTGTTCTTTTAGTCTTTGCAAATAAACAAGATTTACCAAATGCTATGACAGCTGCAGAAATTACTGAAAAATTAGGTCTTCAATCAATCAGACCAAGACCATGGTTCATTCAAGCAACTTGTGCAACTTCTGGTGATGGTTTGTATGAAGGTTTAGAATGGTTATCTAATACCTTAAAGAATAGTGCTTAATTGTAATATCATATAATAATCATATAATATCAATAACATCTTATACTAAATATACTAAATATACTAAATCGAATAATTTAAAATTCATTAAATACTGAATTAAAAAGAAAAGTTTTTTTGAAGTAAAAGATTAAGATAATTTTATAAATTAGCTATGTGTAATCTATAATCTATAATCTATAATATATATATATATATATAATATCAGAGATATACATATATATTATCTAATTTCCTAATTTAGAAATCTCAAACACACATATTAAAATAGCTGAAAACTTGAACGGTCAATGAAATTTTGATTCAGTTCAAATATGATTACGTAATAAATATGACATTGGTTAAAATGTTATGTTTATGTGGCAACCCTCGCACCTCACACATTACATGTTATCACGCTCAAAAAGTCAGAATAATAGCAGTCACACAATAATAAAAAATCCTCGCTAAGAAATTAAGTAAAAAAAAAAAATTAAAGAAATAATAAGAGAAAAAAATATGTTATGAGCGATGAAAATTATATATGAGAAATGGTGAGTGCGTGTGTTGTTAGAGTGAGTGAGTGAGAATTTTCGTATGTAGACTGAGTTTACACTACAACAATATTACTTTAATAAATTTTCAAATTTTACTACTGTAATTTATACCTTTCCTTTTTTTTTCAAAAGATATCCGTTAATAGATCAACAAACAAGATGGTATGTACAAAGCATATACTATTTAACATCTGAATAATGATGATAAGAATTATGACAATAGTGAAAATATAGAATTTCATAAAAACAGAACTGAAAATTAGATGAAAATTATAATATTGAAATATTGAAATATTTCAACAAAGGACATATTTAAAGAAAAGTTAAACATTATTTAAAACCAGTAAATATGAATCATAAACTTTTAAAGTCACGGTGTATTTTACGTCGAAATTGAATTGAATTAGTTAAATCATCAAGTAGAAATTTAATATATTACCATAAAGGATAAGTCATCTAAGATGACTTTAATTAATTATAAATACTAGATTTAAAATAACGTATAACAAAACATAATCTCTCTAATGGAATTCATCATCATTATTTTCCAAATACTATATTAAAGCTAGGACTTATACTAACATAAATAAATTATTTTATTTACTTATTTAATTTCATTTATTACAGGCTGGATTAAAGGCATACGAATTAAGAACCAAATCTAAGGAACAATTAGAAGAACAACTTGTTGACTTAAAGAAGGAATTAGCCGACTTAAGAGTTCAAAAATTAACTAAACAATTTGTACCAAAAATTAAAACTGTTAGAAAAGACATTGCTAGAGTTTTAACTGTCATCAATGCACAACAAAGAGCTTCAGTTAGAGCTTTCTATGCTGGTAAGAAATACATTCCAAAGGACTTAAGAGCAAAGAAAACTAGAGCTATCAGAAGAGCTTTAACTAAGGAACAAAAATCCTTAAAGACTGAAAGAGCTAGAAAAGCTGCAATTGCTTACCCAGTTAAGAACTTTGCTCTTAAAGCTTAAGCATTTACGTTTAATATATATTAATTTATAAAATATCTTAATTCTTATATAGTCTAGTATAATAACAGAAAGTCTTTTTCTACCCGATATTAGAATGTAAATTGATAATTTAATCATTAGTTAATTGATTTAAAGTTGTTGAAGATTAATTGTTAAGGCGTATTATTTTAGTGTGCTGCATTAGGTTTTTCTTTTTCTTTTTTTAGCCCCAATATTTATAATATTCTCTGATCTCATCTCATTTGACATCACTCGTCAGTGGCAAACTAACTAAATTCAACTTTATCACATTATTAATCTAATATATTTTATTTAATTTCTTCCTCTCATATTATCAACAAATTATGGATTCTCCAAATGATATACGTGCTATGAGATTAGCAAAGCTGGAAGCTTCTGCTGGAAAGAAACAAAAAATAGATTCATCGAATGTAGATAATAATAATAATAATTCTAACACTTCTAATAATATTCCCAAAATAAATGACAATCAAAATAACAACATCAATTCCAATGAAAATCAAGTTCAAAATTCTCAATCTGAAATACCTAATACATCAAAAGTATCAGGTGTAAATAAAAAGATGAATGAAAAGCCTCAAATTTCTTTTGAAAGATGGAGAGCAAATGAATTGAAAAAGATTTTTAATGTAACTTTATCATCTAAGGATGATGATAAATCGTTAGTTTATTTAGATTCATTAAGTGAAGAACTTGAATCAAATGATTTGATATCAATTGATAGTCCTGATACAATTTTAACTACATTAATATTTGAAAATGGTATCCCAAAATATTTTAAATCACCATTAAATTATTTATTTAATTCATGGACTCAAGCACATAAATCTAAAAGATTACTTAATAAAAATTTAAATAATTATAATGAAAAATTAGAATTTTACAACGAAATTTTACGTTTATCTGCAGGTTATGCATCAATTATATTTTATGAACCTGATACATTTATTGATTCTCCAAATTTAAATAATATTTTAAATGAATTAATTGATAATATAAATAAATATTTACCATTTTGGGATTCAATTGTTGATTCAATTATTGATAATCAAACTCAATTAGAATTTTTAAATTCAATATTACCAATTATAACAAATGAAATTGATTCATCATTAGATTCTAATAGTTTTACAACAAATTCAACTACTTTATCAACTGGTTCTAAATATATTAATATTTTATCAATTATTGAAATTTTAACAACAAAGAAAGAAATTTGTTCATTTATTCATCAAATTGATATTTTTAATCCTGATGATTGTATAAATGGTTTACAATTAGAATTAAATACCTTTCTTGGTAGAATTTTAAGAATTTCACCATTATTACCAAAAATTTCATATCATAATTATATTGGTATTTTAAATAAAAATGAAATTAAAACAATAAATCAATCATTAGAAGGTACATATTCATTTTTTACAAATAAATTATTTGATATTGTTGATTCATTAGTTCGAGTTAATTCAAATTCACGTAATTCTGTTTTAAAATTTATGTCAAAATTAATTAATAAAAATCATCTTAGAATGAGTGAACATGCAGATGATAAAGATTTATCAAGTGATTCACTAATTCTTAATATTACATTAATATTATTTCAATTATCAGAACCAATTTTAAGGGATGGTAAATTATCAAAAATTGATAAAATTTCAATTGATTATTTAAATTATTCAAATAAAATGATTGATATTGAAGAAGAAACTAGAATTAATTCAACAATTCAAGAATGTAATGAATATTATAATGATAAATTATATGATGAAAATAAACATTTAAATTTTATATCACAATGTTTTTATTTAATGTTAACATATTTACAATATGGATTGGGTGGTTTAATTGTTAGTTATAATAAAAAGGGTAAAATGTTAAAACAATTTAAATCACAATTAAAAAGTATTAATGAAGCATTTAATTCAGAAAAATTAACAAATAATCCATTAGCTCAAAGAATGTTAAAAATGAGATTAGAACCATTAGAGAAGAGAATTTTAGAATTAAAGAATGATATTTATTCAATTGAAATGTTTTTCCATTGTAGAAATTTTCAATTAAATGTATTTGATATAATTATTGGTATTTGTGAATTTTTAGTTAGATTAATTGATAATAAACATGAATATCATCCAATTAAGGGTAATTTTTTCCCATATTTAAAAATTCCATTACATAATTTTGATGATGAAATTGAAAAATTAGATGATATTGAATTTTTAAGAAAATTATCACCAATTCCATTTAAATATTATCCTGAAATTTATATTGAAGGATTAATTAATTATTGTCATTTTATTTCCAAAATTACAAATAATCCAATGATTGATAATAATTTAAAATTAACAAAATTTGTTGAATTTTCAATTATAATACTTAGATGTCCTGAATTAATTAGTAATCCACATTTAAAGGCAAGATTAATTGAAGTTTTATTTTTTGGATCATTACCATTACAAACAAATAATGGAGAAATTGATGGATTTTTAATTTCAATTTTTAATGATGATGAAATTGTTCAAGAGAATTTAATGATTTCATTACTTGATTTTTATGTTATGGTTGAAAAAACTGGTGCATCATCACAATTTTATGATAAATTTAATTCAAGGTATCATATTTCATTTATAATTGAAAAAATTTGGAAATTTGATAAATTTAAAAAAGATTTAAAATTAATTGCAACTAAATATCAAAAATTTTTTATTAGATTTGTTGCTAGAATGTTAAATGATACAACATATTTATTAGATGAATCATTAAATCATTTACATACAATTCATAATTGTCAAAAAGAATTAAATAATAGGAAGAAAGGTATTTCAACAAATAATGAAGAAAGTGATGAAGATTTAAATAAAAAATTACAAGAGAGTGAAAGAATGGCAAAATCATTTGTTCAATTAAGTAATAAAACTATATTATTATTTAATTTATTTACAAGTGAAACACCTAAATCATTTACAATTGTTGAAATTGTTGATAGATTAGCTGGTATGTTAAATTATAATTTAACAGTTTTAGTTGGTCCAAGATATAATGAATTAAAAGTTAAAGATCCAGAGAAATATCAATTTGATCCAAAGGAATTATTATTTCAATTATGTTCAATTTTTATAAATTTAAGTAAAAGGGAAGAATTTATTAAAGCAGTTGCAAGAGATTTAAGATCATTTGAACCTGAGAATTTTTTTAAAGCGATTAATATTTTAAAAAAGAATTTTAAAATACCTGATGAAAATTTTGAGAAAGATTTAATTGAATTTGTTAATAATGCAAAATCTGTTAAATTAGCTGATGAAGAAGAAGAATTAGAATTAGGTGAAATACCTGATGAATTTTTAGATCCATTAATGTATACATTAATGAAGGATCCAGTTAAATTACCAACATCTAAAATTTCGATTGATCGAAGTGTTTTAAAAGCACATTTAATGAATGATCCAAGTGATCCATTTAATCGTATGCCATTAAAAATGGAGGATGTTAGTGATGATGATGAATTAAGGGGTAAAATTAATGCATGGATACAAGAAAAGAGATTAGAGAGAAGAAAGGAACTTGAAAAAGAGGCTGATGTTGATAAAGATGGGGATGTTAAGATGTGAAGTTAAGAGAATACGAGTTTATAAACATATATAAAAGTAGTCAATATTTCAAAATATCAAGTAATCAAGAATCAAGTAATCAAGTAAAATGAGAATTCATGTATGAAAAAAATAAAAAATAAGTAAAGTAAATAGAGGCTCATTAAATAATAATAATAATAATAATATTAATATTAATATTATAATATAATAAACAACGCGCTCACTGTAATAACGTAAAGCTATAAAGCACAGCCTCCTTCTAAGCACTGTAGAGTCTGGCCTGGTCTTACATATTTCTATATTATATATATACGGATTCTACAGATTTATTTATTTCTGGTGTATTTTCTGTCTTTTGTTTGTTTCTTTTCTTTCTATTCTTTTCTTTTCTTTTCTTTTCTTTTTCTCCTTGTTATCACATAGTATTCGTTTGCTAACAACACATTTCACTTGTTATAGGACTAGTCTCTATTTATTGATATTCCTCAATTTTCAAACTACGGAGTTTAATTTAGAATTAATGATAATCAAAGGACAGGAAAAGTTTAATATGGTGGAAAATCTCGGCTTAGAAAATGAGAAAAATTTGTTAATTAATAATACAAATAGTGAATCCGGTATTGAAATTTCAGATAATTCTAATAAAAAAATTAATTCTAATAATAATAAAATCTACTCCGATGAAATAATTAAATCAAAAGATGATAAAATTGATAAAAATGATAAAATTGATAAAAATGATAAAAATGATAAAAATATTCAATTTATTAAAATTTCATTAGATTCAAATCAATCAAGTTTAGAAAATGTTGAAATTTTATCAAATCATTATAAAATTCCAAATATTTTAATTAAATCATTATTTAATTTAAATAATAAAAATAAAAAACAATTTAATAATAATGAAAATATTACTGAAACTGGTAATGGTACCAGAATAAGTGATGTTTGTAAATTTATTTTAGAACTTGAAAATGAAATAATTGAATTTATTAAAAAGCCAAGTGTTGATTCTTGGAAAATGAAACCACTTAATTCTTATTATAGACTTTTATCTCATCAATTAGCAGATTATTATCATTTAGGTCATATATTATCAAATGATGGATCTTCAATGGTTTTATTTAAAATGAATACTTCATTAATTAATGCTGATGATGAAACTAAAAAATTTGCAAAATTCGATCAATCAGGTAATATTAGACCTTTAGATTTTAGAAATTTAAAATTTGATCCAAAGGAAAAACTTGATAGAATTAGATTAAATGATTTATATAATTCTTATAAAGATTTCTTTGATGAAATTCAAGATATTGATATTATTAATAATGTTAGTAATGATGAAATTAATAATAATATAAATAATTTTAAACAATTACAATTATCAGATGATAATAATAATAACAATAATAATAACGTCAATAAAAATATTCGTATCATGCAAAGAAAATCAAATACTAATGAAGAAATTATTAATAATCATTCAGAATCAAGAGAAAATTCATCCTCTTTATCTCATAAAACATCAGAAGATATCTTACTTTTAAAAGAGGAAAGATATAAATTAGTGAAAGAACGAATTGATAGAGAACAAGGTGATGATAATGATTTGGATTCTTTATCAGACCAAAATTTTATAAATGAAAATAATAATTATATTAATAATGACAATGAAAATGAAAATGAAAATCTTAAAAAATCACAACAAGATTTTAATAATAGTTATAAAAATATCAAAAATAACATTAATAATAATAATAATAATAATAATAATAATAATAATAATAATTTTAATTACAATTATAATCAAAATAAATTTAATAAACCTAGAAAATATAATAATTATAGATATCAACAACAATATGTATATTATCCAAATAATCAAATGTATCCACCTCCAAACACTTTGAATCAACCAATACTAGCATCATCACCAAATTCATCTTATACTTATGTTCTTGCACCTTCAAATTCTTCTCCGAATGTGGGAATGAATATGATTCCTACTCCAATAGGTTCACCAAATACTTCAAATTCTCATATGATGAATTCTCCACCTTATTATTTTATTCCTGTTGTACCACCTGTTGAGAATAATGGAGGTTTTAGTAAAAATCAAAATCAAACTCATAATATTAAAAAGGATAATGAATTAAATGAAAAGGAGGATAACCTTACTGAAAATAATAACGAGATTAATGAACTAAATGAAAATGTAAATATATCTGAAATTTCACCAGTTTCTTCATCTTCTTCTCCTACATTACAACAACAAACAACTGATAATATTAGTCCTGTATATGATGAATCTTCCAATATGATATCAGAACAACAACAACAACAACAACAACAAAATTACTCACCAAATATGCCTGTAGTTCCCGTTGTTTCATCACAAGTTCCAAATCCAATGTATCAGTATTATTATCCAATGCGTAGTAATCAATATTATGGATCACCTCCTCCAGCTCCACCACCACAATCTACACAATCTCAAGTACCAGTTTCCCCTAATAATTTTAATGTTCCAACATCAAATGGAATGTATATTCCAGTTATGTATTATGGAGATGAAATGAATTATCCTGATAATAGAAATAATTATAATTATAACTATAATTATAATAATAAGGGAAGAAAATTTTATAATGGGAATAACAATTATAATAATAACTCCAATACTAATAACATCAATAATAGTAATAGAAAAAATCTAAAGAATAATCGACGAAAAAATTCAAGCTATAACAATAACAATAGTAATTATGGTTATGGTTATGGTTATGGTTATGGCTATGGTTATGGTTATGGACATTCTAATCCTGGTTACAGTTATAGTAATGGTAGTAATAATAATAAATACACTACCAATGAAGAAACTTCAAAAAATGATAATAATAATAACGTTAATGAAAATAAGAGTATTGATTTACAATTGGAAAATAAAAATGAAACTATTGACAATAAATAAATAAATCATTAGCTAGAATTAACATTAATGTTAATTTCTCTTGGTTTGTATATGTGTAAATTTTATATATACTTGTGTATAAAGAGTTAAAAAAAACTTAAAAATATAATTATGTAATATTTCTATTTAATTATAATTTTGCATTAAGTTTCCTTGCTCTATCAAGAGCAATATCTGCCATTTCATTAAAAGCTGTTTTGACTTCATCAAGCCAATTACTGTTATTAATTCTAAATTTCATTATTTCCATAATTTCATTTCTTGTTCTTCCATTAACAAAAACGACAAATATTAAACCAGGAAATTTTTCTTCATATTCATTATTTAATTTAATTAATGCATTTGCTAATTCTTTATTATCACTATCAGAATTTAAAGATTTTTGTTCATTTTGTGAATGAACTGATAATTTATCCTTTTTTGGAACACCTAATCGTGGATGAGCTGACACAATTTTACAAATTGTTTCTTTTAATTTCAAATCATTCTCATTTTTTTTAAATAACTCTAATAAATTCAATAAATTAACTCGACAAAATTCTATAAGTTCAGTATATGTGTTAAATTTCTGCAATCTAATTTTTGATAATAGATAAGAATTAAGTGTAGTACATGGTTCAAATAAATTATCCAATATAGATATTAATTGTTCATCAGACTGTTTGCAAAGATCTTGTGGATCTGGTAAGTTCATTGATATTGCTTTTATTTACGTTATTAAAGTAGTAATTAAAGAAAAAGATGTATTAATTAAAGGAAAAACATAATTGTTAGATTTAAATTGATAGATCATCGAAAGTAATCGGGAGTTCCCGAAACTCAAAATAACTTACGTAATCACCCAAGTATATTTTACATTATAAGATGAAAAATAATTCAAGACTTAAATTGTTAAACATATACATAATTTGATGGCATTTCTATTGGTTTAAGTTGATAAAGGATAGCCATTTTTTGACTTTTGAAAGTCAAAGTTCATAATATCTGCTAAAAAAGACATAATTTAATATATTGCCAATCTTAATAAATTTCCTTTATTTTAAATTATCTTAAAGTATGGATAGAATAAAATCACATTGAATTGGAATGGGTAGGTTTCCAAGCAATTAGAACATATCCTACTATTTTCCACTCTGATGTATTGAAAATAATTTAAATTCCGAGGGTCAATAAGTATAATCATATTTCTGATCTTAAATCAGATGTAAATGTTTTTTGTTTCGTGTAATCACAAGGTTTTATAATACATAGCCGATATTGAGTATCATCCTTTCTAAACTGTCTGATATACAATGTCATTGAAATAAATACATGCATAGACATTCACAATCTGTTGTAAAAAGGTAATAATTACCAAAAGAGGAAATTGTTAATGTAAATAAATAAATGAAAAATGTCAATTCTCACACATTGCATTGTATGATTCAAATATGTTTTTTGCGGTGATGAATGCCAACTGGCGAGATTAATTCAAATTTAATGTGGGAGGGATCACAACTTAAATTCTGAAAGTCAAAGAATAGACGGGATTTCTGATTTATTAGGACTTTTAATAGTAGTTTTACTTTTCTTTTTTACTTTATACGTATTAATAAGTTTATAATAATCAACTATCAATGGGTGCTGACGAATTCAACGATTTACAACCAGAAACTATTCCAGGTTTCAAAGTTGGTGAAAAAAGAAGTATTCAAGAATACACTAATTTAGATGCAAATGATGAATCATTAAATAAATGGAAGCAAAGTTTAGGATTAAATACTGGTAAACCATTAGATATTGAACCTGGAGATAAACGTAAAGTTGTTATTATTTCAATGACATTAAAAATTGAAGGTGAAAATCCAGTTGTTATAAATTTAGAAAAAGAGAAAAATTATGATTCATTAAAAGATAAAAAAATTAGTTTTAAAATTAAAGAGAAAAGTATTTATAAATTAATTATTAGATTTAAAGTTCAACATGAAATTATAACTGGTTTAAAATATTTACAAGGTGTTAAAAAAGCAGGTATTACAGTTGATAGAATGGAAGAACATATGGGTAGTTATGCACCAAATACTGTTGATAAACCATATTATGAAAAAGAATTTGAAGAAGTTGAAGCTCCAAGTGGATTTTTAGCAAGGGGCTCATATAGTGCAGTTTCTAAATTTATTGATGATGATAGAACTGAACATTTAATCATTCCTTGGTCTTTCCAAATTACAAAATAATCAGATAACTGATTTAACTTTACTTTAATTTAATTTTTTTATATAATAAAAATTATTTTCAATTAATCATATATAGAGATTAATTTTAAAATGAAATAACGATAGAATACAAAAAAAAGGAAAAAAAAATTAAAAAAAAACGATTTCTAAATTTAAATAAAATAAACTTTATTTATAAAGAATATTCATTGGAATGATAAATAACCATATAAAAAAAGTATCTATATAATTTTATAATAAATAATGTGTAATATATGAAATATAAAACATAAAATACAATTTTAATGATAATTAGTATGTTATTTTTTTTAAAGAAAAAATTAGACATTAAACTAATAAGTAAAAGGGGGGAAACGCAGATAAATGACGGTTAAGAAAAAAAAAATCAATAGGAAGAAAAAATAGATGAAATAAAAATCCAAAACCAAACAAACGTATGACTGATAACGTTAAAATGATAAAAATTCAAAGATAAAAAGTACAAGACAAAAAAAAGTATAACATGAAACGACAATGATAGTAAATAATAATAATGAAAAAATATTAAAGAGTTGTAATTATAAGTGGTTGTAATAGATATTATTATTATTAGTAGTAGTAGTATAAGTTACATTAATCATAAAAAGTAATCTGGAGTTTTTCTACTAACGGTAGGTTCACCAGGTCTGACTGAAGGATCATATTGAAGGAAATCTCTATTATGATTTTCATCAACTTCCATAATTGCAGCTTGATTACCACATCTATAACAATAATTTGGAGCTGAAAAAATAGTAACAACTAAATCTTGATGTGACCAACTATAACCTTCCATAACTAATTGATGAGCTCTTGCAGTTAAAGATAAATTATTTGTATGATTAAATTGTTCACTAATATCTTGACCAAAGGTGAAACCTGCACCTCTTGGTGAGATACCCCAACCACCTCTATCATCAGGATCAGACCAAAGTAAATCACACATTGGACCTTCATGCGGTACTTCTTGAAATCTATTTAATTCACGAACTTGATCAATTGTTTCAATCATTGGTGATAAACCACCATGAAGACAAAAAATTGAATTATCAACTAATGCAGTAATTGGGAAATAATCAAATAAATCAGTAAAAGTTTTCCAAACATTTGAAGAACCATATTTTCTAAAACATTCATCATAAAATCCATAAACTTGAGTAATTTGTCTTGATTCATGATTACCTCTTAAAATTGTAATTCTTTTAGGATATCTGATTTTCATTGCAACTAAATAACTAACAGTTTCAACTGAATAATAACCTCTATCAACATAATCACCCATAAATAAATAATTTGTATCAGGACATGGACCACCAATTTTAAATAATTCCATTAAATCATGAAATTGACCATGAATATCACCACAAATTGTAACTGGTACTTGAACAGGTTGAACATTTTGTTCATTTTTTAAAACTTCCATTGCCATTGAACATAATTCTTTAACACTTTCTTCACTTAATGGTTGACATTTACTTAATTGATCAATCCAACCATCTAATGTATTTATTTGAGTTTTTGGATCTGTTGTTGAAATTGGAATATTATTTAAATTTGATAAAGATGTATTTTTAATATCATCATTTATAAGTGAATCTGATTGTTGTTGTTGTTGTTGTTGAGTTTGTTGATCAATTGCATCTTCCATTTGAACATCGGAATCTAAATCCATTATGTATTATTATATTTATTATTATTCTTGATATTGTTATTATTTTGATTATTATTTAATTATATGATTATATTATTTTATTATAATTGATTTTAATTGATTATATTTTATAGTAAATTATATTAATTTGGTGCAAATGCTATTTAAATTTATAATTATATCTATATTTTTTTATTGATTTTTATTTACTATTTGGTTCTATGAGTAGTAAATTTTGAAATATGATAAATTCAATAAGGTTATTTAGTATATAATAAATTCTTGTGTGTGTATTATAAACTTAATGAGCTTTAATATATTTATATAATAGTTAATTGATTGAATAAACTTGACAAATTAAATCTATTTGTATATATTAAAATTACATACTGAAGAATGTAAATAAAATGTTTTTTCCTGTACAACCTGCCTGTACAGCAAAAGTTGATTCGCCCACCGCACAAAGCAAAAAAAAAATCGCCATACTGTGATTTATTGTTGGATGCTTATTTAATTACTATGTATTTTATATTTTACTATGTATCATAATAATAAGTGCGAATATTGTTATTATTTACAAATTTGCTACCTCAGTGGAATTCAATTAATTTACAAATTTATTTATTGCGTAGTTCTTTCGTAATATTATAACATTTACAGTCCTTAAATTGCAAATTAAAAATTAAACTCTTTGGGTCGATCGACTCGAGTTTTTGCGTAATAGATAATGGAACACTACATATTACTGCTTTTTTAATTTATCAAAGAATAAATCTATTTATTGGAAACTAGAACAATATATAAATAAATATAAAATTAGATAATTATATATGTAAAACACATTAAACCAACAACCAACAACATCAACCATCCAATTGATAAAAAAAAATATTTTGAAACTTTCCAAAATCAAATAATATATATATTCATAAAAACACAATTAAAACAATGTTTTAATTGTATAATACAAAATATATATTATTTGAAGTCATAATTTAAATGTAATATAATATAATGTTATAATGTCATAAATAATTTGTTTAATCAATTAATAATTAATTATAAGGAAGTTTTTGTTCCAAGAGCTTATTTGGATCTTGCTCTAACCTTCCGTCTCTTTCTCTTAAGTCTTCTGACTCTCTTCTTTCTCCACTTAGCTCTCATTGTGGGTGTTTTTATATGATAAAGGAGAAAATAATTAAACTTAAAAAAGAACTTAAAATATTCAAGAGAAGATGAAATTAATGAAAAGGAATAATTAAAGTGGGAATCAAGTGTTATAAATGAAAGATTGGGAATGGTAAGAATTCCAAGCTCACTCACTCACTCACTCACTCACTCACTCGCTGACGACAACCATACTGGAAATTACCCTCACTTTCGCTTTACGTCAGTCTCTCTTTTCACGCTTTATTATTGTTAGGTTTGAAATCGACAGCGCTAATAATACTAATAATAATACTAATAATACTAGTAATAATACTAGTAATAAAATTAATTATTTACTCACACGCTAATAATAAGATAGCTTTGTATGAATAAGTAATTTACTACGGTGCGAGGTGTTCATATAAATTACTTAAAGTTATAAATGATTTTGTATTAAAATATTAGAGTATTGTGCCAAACCCTCATGTCTAGCACGTGCTCTCCAGTATTCGTTTTGAACTTTCTAACTTCACTTTATTTTATTACAAAATAAAGGGTTTACTAATATTAAGGGTTAATTTGTTTATTTATTCATTTATTTAGTTATTTTTCATATATTCAATATAAATATATATATATATATATGTAATATAATTTTGTTTCATGATTTCGTTATTTTATAAATAATTACCTATTTTGGTTATAATTGTAATGTTAGAATAATAATTTATATATTTCTTTAAAATATTTCTCATCATTTTTTACTTAAAGCTTCACGTTCTTGTTTAATAGCAAATAATAATTTATTTGCACATTCTTCATCATTAAACTCTTCACATAATTTATGTACAACATCCTCAGAAATTAATAATTTCTCTTCCCTATTTTCATTATTATAATTACCTTCTTTAATATATGTTAATTCTTCAATAACATTTCCTCTAATTTTTTCATCTTTAGAATTTAAATAAATTTCAGTAATTTCATCATTTAATCCATCATATCTAAAATGTCCATCTTTTAATAATATAATCAGATATTTTAATGATGCAATAACTTTAATATGACAATAAACTCTATATAATAAATAAAATCCAGGTATATTAGGTACTAATGGTATAATTGCAAATGGAATTGTTAATGGTAATAATAATAAATCTCTTAAAATACCTTTCTTATGTAATTCATATTCCCTTTTAAATTCTGGTTTAAAATTTTCTAATATTAAATTTATATTTGTTAAAGATTTTGGATAATAAAAATCAAATTTTTCTAAATCTTCAGGTTTAATATTTTTTTCAATAATTTCATCGTTTGTTAAATAATCATCTTTTAATTTTCTAGTTATAAATCTTTGTGATGGAATTGATAATAGACAAGTTTCTAACCATGGAATTTTAGATAGTATTTTATTAATTGAATTCGTAACACTTTTATTAATTTTATTATCAGATTCAGAAAAATTCTTCCATAATGTTGAAAATTTATTAATTATCTTTTCTTCTAAATTTTTTTTACCATTCGGAAATATTGAATCATTATATTTACAATGTAAAAATGTCTTTTTAGTAGTTAATGGTAATGCATAAAAATAAATTCTTTTGTGTTCAAGTAATGGTTTAATGTTTAATGCATTTTGTTCATTTGAATAATTTCTAATTTGATTTTGAAATACACGTATTCCAATCGTGCTTGTTCTCCATCTATTCATACTTGTGTAATTACTTATATATATATAAATATATATAAAACAAATTGATCAGAAGGAGGAAAAAGAAAAAATTCAATCACAATATAAAATATTCTGATCTTTTCTTCTTCGATGATAACCTTGCCCTAATAATAATAATAATAATAATAATAATTTTCACTATCTAACTAACACCCTGTAAAAAGTAAACAATTATGTAATGTAAATATTTATTATGTAAACAAATCTCTTATTACTGGTGGTGCACGGATAATCTTTCCGACAGATAACGGCTTGTTTCTTTTTTTTTTACCTACAATTTCATATTTCTTATTTATATTTGTTTGTTATTGTTACGGTTTGTATCATTGAAAGTATCAAAATAAACAATCTGTGCTTACTATCAAGGAAACGGGCATTGCTATATATAGGGCTGATCAGATGGGATCCGAAACCAGAACAAGTACGCCAACATACAATAATGCTCTGGAATCAGGAGGAATACAACGAAATAGAAGATCTTTGAAAAAACTTCCTCAAAAGGATATGATTCAGAGTAATGGTAATAGTACTAGTAATATAAATTTAACTAATCTTAATATTAATAATGGTAAAGATTCACAGAATAGAATAACGCTATCACCGGATGATTTGCTCTCACAAATTGAAACAAATGTACGAATATCAGATTTAAATAATAATCCTAATAATGGGTTATATAATTATTTAGATGATACAAATATCAATAAATATTATAGTTTAAATGCAAATCCAATTCCACCTTATGTACTTGCTAGATTGACTAAACAAAATCTTCCAAATGACAGCAATACTAATAATAATAATAATAATAATAATAATAATAATAATAATAATAATAATAATAATAATAATAATATAAATTCAATTAATTATGATCCGTTCACTTCAACTTTTGTTGATACAAATCATAATAATAATGTTAAATGGGGTGAATTTTTACATTCAATTAAAATACCAACTTCTTCAGTACCTGTTAAAGCTTCAACTATTTATGATGATCATTCATATGAAGATGGTGGTTATTATGGTAATTCAGATGGTGATAATGATTTATCTAATGATGGAAACGATATAGATGATTTAGATGATGGTATCCAATCATATCGTCCATCTTTAGATTCATTTAATGATAAAGATAATATAAATAATGTTAATAATCAACAATTAATGCATGAAATATTTAAAAGTTATGACCTTCATTCTAAATGGAAAGGTGGTAATAGATTAAAAGGATTATTTGAAGCTACAGATAGTATTGCATCTGATAGAATATCTGATGAATCTAGTGTTTCAGATGCTAGTATTGAAGATAATAATAATAATGACGATGATGATGATGATGATGATGACAATAACAATGAAAATAATTCAAATGATCAAGATATTAATAATATTGACCTTGAAAAGGGTCATAAAAATAGATTAAAGAAAACAAGATTAAGAATGCATCGACATAAAAGAGAACGTGATATTAAAGAAAGAGCTAAATATTGGTTACTTAAAAATAAAAAAACTTGGAAACCAAGATTACTTGATTCTATTATGACAAATTCATATTTCCCATTATTTTTTAGATTAATTTCAATAACTTTATCAACTATTGCATTAGGATTGGCATCAAGGTTAGTGAGAGTAACAGAAAGTTTAAATGTTTCACAACAACCAAGTCCACTGATGGCAACTATAGTTCAAGCAATAGGTATAATATATTTACTTTATATTACTTATGATGAATTTACTTCACAACCTTTAGGTCTAAGAAATCCAACTGCAAAAATAAGATTAGTTATGTTAGATTTACTTTTTATCATATTTTCATCAGCAAATTTATCTTTGAGTTTTCAATCTATTTTCGATTCAAGATGGGTTTGTACACGTGCTACTTTAGAAGGAGAATTGATGTATGATTCATTGATATGTAAAAAAGTAAAAGCTTTAACGGCTTTCCTATTTTTAACACTCGTTGCATGGTGTATTAATTTTACAATTAGTGTTTTCAGAATTGTTCATGCAGTCTCCTATTCAAGAGAAAAGAGTTGATATTTTGTATATTTATATAAAATAGTTCTATTATATACCATTATTATGTAGATTAATGATTTTAGTTAATTAACAGGCAATTAATGTATTGAGCAATTGCATAAAGATAAAAAAAATAAAGGTAAAAACTATTAAACGAAACAAATTTATATTTGCGAACAAAAATTGCCTCGCTCAGCTAAATCAAACTTATTTGTCATTCTATATTTTGTTTTTGTATTTGGATAAAAAATCAGTTTGGTCGGTGTTTATATCTTTTTCATTTGCCTTTTCAAAAATCTTAATGTTTAAAGGGATAAATACAATAAGTTTTAACAAAAGATTGTATCTGTGAATAGTATGGAGGATACATTTTTAGAAAGCACTTGGCAAAGCATTGAACCTTCTTTGCATATAATTTTGGGAGATGATAAAAATTCATCTCTAGATTCTTTAATGTATACAAATACTTATACAAAAGTTTATAATTATTGTACAGCATCATCAAAAAGATCTCATTTGAATTCAGTTGGAAATGGTTCAAATAATTCAAACTCAACTGTCCGTCTGGTAGGTAGTGACTTATACGAAAAAATTAAAGAATTTTTAAAACTTTATTTATTGAATGCAAAACAAAGAGATAATGAATCATTCATTCAATATTATATTAGATCATGGCAAAGATTTTTAATTGGATCCAAAAGATTGAATGATGTTATGGATTATTTGAATAGATATTGGGTTACAAAAGAAAGATCAAGTGGTCATCGTGATGTCTATGATATTTTTAGTTTATGTTTATTATCATGGAGAGATTATAAATTTCATCCAAATTTAACTATTCTAATGAATGAAATAATGGAACAAATACAACTTCATAGACAAGGAGTTTCAACAACAGTTAAAGATTTGGATATTGCAATTAAATCATTTGTATTATTAGGTTTTGATGCAAATGATTTAAAAAAGCAAAATTTATCAGTTTATATTAATGATTTTGAAAAAAGATTTTTAACTGACACTCATAATTTTTATGTTGCAGAATCTTCTAACTATATTAATTCCAATGGTATTGTTAATTATATCAATAAAGCTTTACAAAGAATAGATGAAGAGTTGAAAAATCTTGAAAATTTAAATGATCATACTAGAAAACCACTTAATGATGTTTTAAATAATGTTTTAATTCAAGATCATCAAGAGAAGATTAGAAATGAATTGCCTACTTTATTGGATCAGGAACGTTATGACGATATTCGAAAAGTAAATATTTTATTAAAAAGGGTACCATTAACTTTACCACCTTTATTAGAAGTTTTTCAAAAATATATCGAAGAACAAGGTAATAATGAAATTATTCAATTAAAAGCCAAACTTGATGAAGATTTTAAAATTCAAAATCAAATTTATTTGGATCATTTGAAAGATATTAATAATAATCACAGTAATAATAATAAACCTAAAACAAAATTGAAAAAACCAGTTGAAGTTGTGGATCCAAATCTTTATATTAAATCCTTATTGAAAATATACAATAAATATAAAAATGTTGTTGAAGTCTCTTTTGATAATAATGAAGCATTTAATAAAGCATTAGACAGTGCCTGTCAGAAATTTATAAATAATAATAAAATTGCAACACCAACTTCAAGATCTAAATCGAAAACACCTGAATTGTTAGCAAAGTATTGTGATGATTATCTAAAACATAAGAATGAAGATATGAATATTGATGAAATTATAACAATTTTCAAATTTATAGAAGATAGAGAGAGTTTTGAAACTTGGTATAGAAGAACTTTATCAAAAAGATTATTATTTGGTAATTCAACACCTGAAGATGAAGAAAATGAAGAACTGATTATTCAAAGATTGAAAACTGCAAATTCTGCCGAATACACTACAAAAATTACGAATATGTTCAATGATATTAGAGTATCTAAGAATTTGGGTATCGCATATAAAGATTTAGTAAACTCTAAGGGTAATCAATCGAAGGAATATGTTTCTGATTTGGAACCAAAGATTTTGGATACGACGTCATGGGAAGCTATTTTCAAAAATAGTAATGAATCATTTGTATTACCAGCTGAATTAATTCCAACGGAAGAATTATTCACAAAACTTTATAAGGAAAGACATAATGGTAGAAAACTAAATTGGGTTTGGAATAGATCAAAAGTTGAACTTAAGGCTAATATTTCAAAGCCTGGAAGACCACCATATTTTTTCACTGTCTCTTTATTCCAGTATGCTATACTATCATGTTTCCAAGAAGTTGATTCGTTAACAACAGCTGCTTTATTGGAAAAGACTGCATTACCACCAGAAGTGTTTAAAAATCATATGATTCCATTTATAAAAAATAAATTGATAATTCAAAATCCAAGTGGAGAAAAGAATATATTAAAAGCTACCACAGTTTATACTATAGTAACAGAATATACATCAAAGAAATTGAAAGTTAATTTTGCAACTGTAAAACAAGTTGATAGTAAGACTGAAGAAAAGGAAACAACTGAAGAAATTGAAAGACGTAAGCATGAATTATTAAAAGCGGGTATAGTAAGAATAATGAAAGCTAGAAAGCATTTAAAGCATGAAAATCTAATGACCGAAGTATATCAAATAATTGATAGATTTAAACCAACAGTGAGTGAAATTAAGAAAGCTATTGAAGTATTGTTAGATGAGCAATATCTTGCCAGAAGTGATGATGGTACAGGTTATGATTATCTTTCATAGTACTTATATATATGTATGTGTATATATTGTATATATAAACCATGATGCAAAAATTCTGAATAGTCTAAATACTATATAATTTGTTTATAAATATATCAAATTTAAATGCAAATGTCCTATCCATCCATACTTTTATTTATTCATTCATCCAAAATAGGAAATAAATGACGAGAATAAAATTTCTGGAACATGAGAGCATATGACATAAATATTGTTGTAAATATATAATACTAAAACTATTTTACTAATCGTAATATAAGTTATTAATTTAGATTGAAAGATCTTTTTAAGATTCAAAAACATCCAAAATAATGAATTTTTATGTTAATTTTATAATAAAGAAGAAATTTTAACATTTTAAAAATAAAAATGTAAATTTTCCTTTTAAATTATCCTAAATATTTTCTTTTTCCAATATTTCAAATAAAAATAAATTTATAAAATAAAGCAGGTGGCGCAGCCGACATAGCTCATTGTGCACGTGACATGGCGCAGTAATAATTTTAATGCTGATATTTTATATATTAAAATATACAACTATTTCAATGTCATAAACAGTCTATTTAGAAAAATTACATTTTTCAGATGGTCATTTTTTCTTTATTTAGCCAAAAAAAAAATTTATTCCTTAACAATATGAAATTGCTCATAATCAATTAATGATAAAATTCGCAATCAAATTATTGAAAATTGTAATATACAAATTTTTTACAGTATATATTTTAATATAAGCTAAAATTTGAACCTGTGACTGAATTTCAGATAAGTGTGTCATTTGAAGGAATAATTTTTTTTAGATTTTTTTCTTCTTAGTTTTTAATTTTTTTTTTCTGAATTCGTTATTATATCTTAATTTTTATATCTTTAATAAAAACAAAAATGTCTGATCTAAACGAATATCAAAAAGTTTCTGAAGAACAACACAAAAAAGTTCAAGTTAATCCATACGGACCAAATCCAAGTGATTATTTATCAAATGTTCGTTCATTTCAACTTATTGAATCAACTTTAAGAGAAGGTGAACAATTTGCTAATGCATTCTTTACAACTGAAAAAAAAATTGAAATTGCCAAAGCATTAGATGATTTTGGTGTTGATTATATTGAATTAACTTCACCAGTTGCAAGTGAACAATCAAGAGCTGATTGTGAAGCAATTTGTAAATTAGGTTTAAAGGCAAAAATTTTAACTCATATAAGGTGTCATATGGATGATGCAAGAGTTGCAGTTGAAACAGGTGTTGATGGTGTTGATGTTGTTATTGGTACATCACAATTTTTAAGACAATATTCTCATGGTAAAGATATGTCATATATTACAAAAAGTGCAATTGAAGTTATTGAATTTGTTAAATCTAAAGGTATTGAAATTAGATTTTCAAGTGAAGATTCATTTAGATCAGATATTGTTGATTTATTAAATATTTATAAAACTGTTGATAAAATTGGTGTTAATAGAGTTGGTATTGCAGATACTGTTGGTTGTGCAAATCCAAGACAAGTTTATGAATTAGTTAAAACTTTAAAATCTGTCGTTTCATGTGATATTGAATGTCATTTTCATAATGATACTGGTTGTGCAATTGCAAATTCTTATACTGCATTAGAGGCTGGTGCAAAATTAATTGATGTTTCAGTTTTAGGTATTGGTGAAAGAAATGGTATTACACCATTAGGTGGTTTAATGGCAAGAATGATTGCAGCTGATAGAGAATATGTTTTAGGTAAATATAAATTACATAAATTAAGAGATTTAGAAAATTTAGTTGCAGAAGCAGTTCAAGTTAATATACCATTTAATAATCCAATTACAGGTTTTTGTGCATTTACACATAAAGCTGGTATTCATGCAAAGGCAATTTTAGCAAATCCATCAACTTATGAAATTTTAAGTCCTGCAGATTTTGGATTAACAAGATATATTCATTTTGCAAATAGATTAACTGGTTGGAATGCAATTAAATCAAGAGTTGAACAATTAAATTTAAATTTAACTGATGATCAAATTAAAGAAGTTACACAAAAAATTAAGAAATTAGGTGATATTAGACCATTAAATATTGATGATGTTGATTCAATTATTAAAGATTTCCATGCTGATGTTTCAACACCAAAAATTGGTGCAACTGAAGGTCCAGCAATTGATGAAGATGAAGCACTTTTAGATAGTGTTAAAAGACCAAAATTAAATTAATCTTTTAAATACTCCTTACTTCTCTTCTGTGTAAGTAAATATATCTAATTTACAATTCGATATAATCTTTATAGTGTATTTATCATTTATTAAAGAAATTTTAACAATAAGAAAGATAAATAAATAAATAATTGAATAAATAAATAAATAAATAAATAAATAATCGTTAAATTTCGCTATGTAAATTTATAAAGGTACACATGATTTTTGCAAAAATAAAAAATATAACATTTATACATATATACCATCAATCAATTGACATTGCAAAATGAAATAATATCAATAAGCGTTAATCAAGGAATTCAATGAAATAAATTAAAATTGTAATAATAATTCAATAAGTATTAATCAAAGATAATAAATTACTTATTTCTTGATGTGTTGTTCTAATTCCTCTAATTGAGATTTTTGTTTAGCTAATTGTTCCTTTAAAGCAGCAATTTGTTCAGCTTGATGTTTTCTGATGTATAAATCTTCTTGTGCTTTTTCTCTCTTGGTGAAAGAATCTGATGAACCATCAGATCTAGTTGAACCAGTTGCACCTTCAGAGTAAGCTCTGATTGAGACAATTCTTCTTGGGACTGCAGTTAATGCTCTTCTTGCAAACATGTTTATTTTTATAAGTTGTGTTTAATAATAAAGGGGAAAATATAATAATAGAGCAGACAAACAAGCAAACAAACAATTAAGATTATCAATTCAATTGTAGTCCTTGTCAGGGAAAGACAATAGTTAGTTATTAGAGCCATCCTTTGCCACCCAAACCCAACAACGAGCCTGTGTTTCCCTCACTCAAACTCGCTCACTCACTCACTCACTCACTCACTCACTCACTCACTCACTCACTCATTCTCTCACCCCACAGCGAAACGTTCTATTATCATATTTAGTGTGTTATATTTTGTTTTACAACATAGCCAATTAAAAATTATAGAGTGAGGAATGAGCCCGGAGTTTTTTGCTTTTGGCGCACGTGTGTAATTCTGGCAGCATCAGCAATGACAGCAATAGTAATTTAGCGGGAGTAACAGCGATTAGCGGCAGCGGCAGCTGAATTTTTTTTTTATTTTAAATCCCAAATTATCGACGCGTCGCTACCAAGAAAATAAATTATCTGATTTTATCTTTAACTAAGTACATAATTTTTTTTTTCTTTTGGTAACATGAATTATATACATTGCATTAAATGTATTATCACAAAGTTTCTAATATTATTTTATTCTATAATCTCTACATTTCATATGAATCAATAATAGATGGAAGACATAAGATTAGATGCTCACTCAGGTCCAATTTACACAGCAAAATTTAATGAAGATGGTACCTATATTGCATCAGGTGGTACAGATTGCACAATCAAATTATGGAATTTAGAAAATTTAGATACAGAAATTGATCAAGAATTAACAAAAGATTTAACAAATGAACAAGATTTACAATCTGGATCTGTATTCGAAGAAAAAATATGTAATTCTGCATTAACTTGTATTCAATGGTCAAATTTAGAAGATTCTCAACTGATTATTTCTTCAGCAGATCATACAGCATCAATATTTGATCTTAATAAATCAATTAAAATTAAAACTTTTAAACATCCTGATTGTGTTAATCAACTTAGTATATCAAAAAGAGATACAATTTTAACATGTTGTGATGATGGTAAAGTAAGATTATGGGATAAACGTTCAAAATCTGTAACTGCAGAAATTGATTCTCAAATTCCAAATTTAAATTTACCTGTACTTACATGTTGTATTGATCAAAATGCTGATCATTTTTATTTTTCAGGAATAGATCCAACTATTTATTGCTTTGATTCAAGAAATTTATCTTTATCTTGGTCTGAAAATAAATCTCATTCAAATAATGTAACTTCTCTTTCATTATCACCTGATGAATCTTATTTATTAAGTAAATCTATTGATAATACAATAAAATTTTATGATTCAAGATTATTATCTTCAATACGAAATAGAGGTAAACCATATGTTTTCGATGGTCCAACATCTTCAGAAGATGATTGGTTAGTAAGATCAATATTTATACCAGATCCAACATCTGATACAAATGAACTTTTAAATGTAATATCAGGATCAAATGATGGCTTTACTTATGTTTGGGAATTTGCAAGTAGAAAACTTATTAATAGATTAGATGGTCATTTAGCAACAGTTTATGATATAGATTATTCCGAAATTAATAATCAACTTTTAACAACTTCAGCTGATGGTTCAATCATAATCAGAAATTTGTAATATTAAATTTTAAAATGTACTTTACCGTGTTAATATATAAATCTATAATTTATATAATTTTAGTTTTTCTATAACTTAAATCTAACTTTTCTCTTTCGTTTGCTACGAAGTTTATCTAATAATATTGAGGTTTTATTATTCTCGATTAAGCTCTCATTATTTATATTTTTATTAGAATTTTCCACTTCTCTTTTCAAGTCTTCAATATCATCAAATCTCCTTTTAACACCTTTGTTCTCATTCATTGCCAACTTGTTTAGATTTTGTTTTGTAAATAATGGTAATCTCCATTTTCTCATTTTTGTTTTCCTATTATATTTACTGGAAATACAATCCATCTCAATACTATCCTTTTCAACTTCATTACTATTACCTTCATTAATATCACGCAAAATATTCGTAGGAACCGTAAAATCTGCAAATTCTTCATTAAAGCTTCCATCAACATACATTTTCAAGAATGGAAATTGTAAAATGTAATCCTTGATTTTAGTATGATCAATTAATTCAACATTATCAGAATCCTTAACTTCACTTCTCATGTTATACATTTCCTCTTCTAACGTATTCTCTAAAATTAATGTCTCCACAAATACCTCATTCGTTTGTCCAATTCTATGTGATCTTTTGATAGCTTGTGCTTCAACAGATTGATTCCAAACAGTGTTAATAAAAAATACTCGTGTTGCTGCAATTATAGTTAATCCATGAGATGCTAATTTTAAATCCATAATTAATGCAATACCTTCCCCTTCATTTTTTGCAGGTTCCCACCTATCAAATTGAGCTAAATTATTTGCCCTATCACTAATCTTGATATACGGTGAATACATTAAATAATTTAATCCTAATAAATCCAAAAATTCAGTTAAATAATAAGCAGAATTTTCAAACTCATAAAAAACTATACTTTTAAGTCCTTGCATTTGATTTTCTAATAATCGCATCGTTAAATAATTCAGTTTTGCAGATAATGTACCAACAATTGATGCTTGCTTCATATCCAATCCAATATTATCTTTATCAAATTTAAATATCTTCTCAGACTTTTTATTAAATTTAATCCTTTTTGATCCACCGTTAGACTTATATAATATACTTTCTTCTAAAATAGGATCAAATGTATCTACCCATGTCGGAAGTTTTGAAATGATATTGACATCCGACAGTTCAAACTCTTTGTATTCTTCTTTATTGCTCAATGGTCTACTAGTTGCATTACTCTTAGATTTATTTCCTTTAATATTCTTCCAATATTTTTTCCAAAATTCAGTAGATTGTTTTTCTATTTTCTCATTCAATTCTTGCATAGTTTTAATTGTTCTATTTTTATAATAAAATTTCTGAATTGAAATTAAATGAGGATACCCATAAACATATATATCTGATTTGTAATTTACCAGAGAATAATTCATGACTATTGGCTTAGGAAGTGATGATACAAAATAACCCATCTCATGAACAGTTGTCACTGATCTCCATCTGAGATTTGAAAGAGCTAGTTTAGAAATAAAAATAGAATTATTTAATAATTTTTGATCTTGATCAGAATACTTATTACCATTCTCTCTTAACGAATAAACACAAATATTTAAAAGATTTTCCACATCATTTATACTAAAACCAGTCCAATAAAAGGTTGCCTTTTGTAAATTAGTAACCAATCTTCTTAAATCACTTTTATTAGAGGGATGAAACATAAAGTCTACATCTTTTCTGTCTGATGTAACAGCATTTGTTGCTAAAACTGAAATGAATAAATTGATTGATAACTTGTCAAAAAATGAGGGTTTCAAAAATACCGGTTTATGATGTAGTGTTGGTAGTTTAATATCACTCTCAACATCCTGAATTGTGTGTTTAACGATTAATTGCCCAAGAAATTCAGATAATTGCAAGTCAATATTAAATTCATTTTTTTCAAACGGTTTAACAATAGATTCACCCCATAATTTACGATTTGAATACCATGGTTCAATTTTGAAAAAATTAGAAACTACAGCTCCAAGTTTAATCAAATCCTGTTTTGGATCAAACTGCTTTTGAATAGAATATTCTTGAGATTCATTTTCAATATGCAAATTGGTTAAACCAGAGGTTGGAGTACCGCTAATAATCCACATTCTCTCAAACATTAAATCTTTCGTTAAAAGAACTGCTCTCGATGTTTTGGAATTCATTGAATGTCCTTCATCAATAATTAGTCGCTTCCAATATATATGTTTGAGAGCTGTATCTTTTATTTCAAATTGCTTTGAAAAAACACTATTAGATATTAAAATGACATCTTTATTTAACAAATTTTGAAGATTTGAATTTGTGAGAAGATTACTATGTTTTAATGTGGGTATTTCTAATGTAGTCAAATAATTTTTGGCGACATGTTTAAACATTTCAACTCTCCATTGATGAAATAAATTATCAGGTAATACAATCAAAGTGGTGGAAGATAGAAACATTTTTCTAGAAGGGATCGTTCTTTTGCTAAAGGAAGTATGCCTGGTAGTTCTAGCAGTTGTTATAACTTCTTGCTTTTCAAAATAACCCATTGTAGATTCTAATCTCTTTACAATATGAGGTGGAAAATCATCATAATATTCTCTCCATGGAATGGAATTTTGGGCAATAAAATTAACGCAACAATCGAATAAACTGTTTATATTTTGATTTTTTTTAATGGTTTGACCAGATGTCTTGTATAAGGCAGGTGTTTCTGATATTTGAAATTTTGATATACAAATTAATGCCAAACAAATACATGTTTTACCCAAACCCATATTTTCTGCTAGTATACCACCTCTAGGTGGTACAAAATAAGGAGCATCTGCAACAGGCATCAACGTTTTAATGTCAATATAATATTTTTCCAACTTATAGGGATCATTTTTAACCTCTAATATATTAGGCATTAATCGTTTTGATTGAATGGACTCTCGTTCAAACATTTTTAAAACTGATCTTTTTTGAAAATTATATAGTTCACTTTTAAAACCTTGAATCTCATTATTATTGACCATATCGTAAAGTTTTATACTGTCTTCGTCACTATACAATTTCTTACGGTCTATATGAGGGGATTTTATTTTCAAGTAAATTTCATTCAATCTTAGTAACAGTGATCGTTTAGAAGCATTAGTAGCATGAATCGGCTCTTCCTCATATGACCTCCCTTCAGTTAACCTCTGTAAGTGAAATTTTACGGTTTGCGAATCTAAACTTTCCAAATCTATTACATTCGATTCATTTAATAAAGCTTTAATTAAGATAATCTTATTATTTTTCATATAACTAATTAATTCATTGGTAGAGTTTATATTGAATGCCGCCTTACTAAAATCTGCAAAGGAAAGAATATGCTGCAAGGCTATCAAACACTGCTTTTCTAATGAATTAAAGGGCTTTTTAAATCTGAAAAAGTTTTGCCTATAATATTGCAAAATTTCATCATATTTTGAATTTACTGGTAGTAGATATATTCTAACAATCATAATTCCCGGTAGATCATCAAATACCTTATATGTCAGCCTACAATATGCTTTCCTAACAAGCAATCTTAAACCTCTAGCGATGGGAGACAAACCATTTATTTCATAATAGGGGAAATCCAACCAGCTCCATCCATCATTTGCATTAATATTACATCCAATCCCCGGGCATATGAAATGTGGCCAATTAGTAACAAATATAGTTGCATAAGGAATAAAGTTTTCAATATTATTGGTGATATCAACGACTTGTTTTAATGCATTGTTTATCATTATTCAGCTTGTAAATTAGAAATGACTTTTTTTTTGACTAAATTAAAAAACACGTGTTGTACAATCCTTTGATCATATTGATGTAATACAAGCGTATTACTATTCTTATATAATGTAAGCTTGGCTAATGAAACAAACTTAACTTAGCTAATACTGAAATCTAATAAAAATCATGCTAATGTTTCTGTGCTCCCTCCAATGAGTTTTTTGGTGCGGCGGTGCAAATTAATTCTCACCGATTTTTGTGAGCTTGAAAAAAGTGTTGAAGAAATATTTTGTATGAGTTTGTATTGACGACTAAAGTTAACAACACAAGTTAGTAAAAACTTACCAGTTCGGAATTATATTTTATAGCTAATCAATAACCATGTCTGCTGCTGTTAAAAGTGCCGTTAAATTAGTTGCCCCATCCAAGCAAAAATTATTTCAACTTGAGCAACTCCAATGTCAGGTATTCAGAACCACTTTCAACCCAACCAATATGAAAACTGGTGCTAAAATATTGACTGCTCCTTTGAAGGGTCAAACTTTATCTAAATATTATGGTCCATCAGATTTCCCATCCATTGCTAAAGTTGCAAGAGCTTTAAGTACACCATCATTCAAAGTTATAAATGAACCAGAAGCTTACAGAATGGAAAGAGTTGAAGATCTTAAGAGAAGAGGTAAAGGTTCTCCAAAAAAGATCAGAGAAGCTGCATCCAAAGGTAAGAAGAAGAAATGATCTGTTTATTGATCTAGCAACAAATTTTATAAATCTCAATGCATGTATATAGAACAAACTACAAATTGTCTAAAAATGTATAATAATAAAAATACAAATATTATTACTTTTTAAAGTTATATAAAATACATATTATTTACAGCAATAGTTTAAATTTTGGAAAAGCAATAATAGTTACAAAATTTTATTCTAAAACATACTTGTGTAGTCGTAATCCTGTATTGTTTGACCAAACAAAATTGTTTTCATTAAATGAATGACGGAAATTCGTCTCCAATTCTCAACAACATCCCTCATTTTATAATTCATATTTATAAAGTTATTAACTTTTTGATTACCATGTTCATATGAACCAAATTGTTCATCTATATTTGTATGGTTCAGATTAAATAAATTAAAATTTAACATTGAATTCATATGACTTTGGTAAATTTGACCTATTGTTAATGGTCGTGATTTGAGAATAAAATAACCATCCTGAAAATCTAATAAAACACCAGATGGTAATCTCTCTTGATTTTTTAATTTTAAAAGTAAAACAACTATAGGTATATGATTTAACAAAATTAGCAAGAATTTAAGGGCAAATAAAATTGACAGAACAGCCAATCTAATGAGCACAAACGTGAAATAAAAAATGAATACTGTTGGTAATAAATATATCAATATTGTAAAAATAATTATTCCAATCATTAGCTGGTCAAATTCATAATTATTGGAATCAACTCTGTTTCTTAAAATATTATATTTTTTTCCATAGAATAATTTAAATAACGACATAACAATGCTTAATTGCCAAAAGTACAATCTTGTACATGCAATGTAGAAACCATAAACATTCAAAAAGATTACATTTGTTAAATCTAATATTATTGAAATGAATAATGTTATTCCACAATATGACGTTAAAAGTTCTACAATAGACAATAATGAATCAATATTTGTTCGTATCCATGTTAAAGTTGTGGTCTTCCAAAGATCTAAAACCCAAAATATCAGTTGACCTAAAAAGGAGGCTAGCTCATTATTTAGTTTGAAACCAGCTGGTGAGTTCATTAACCAACGAATAGTATTACTGAGCATGGCTTCATATTTAGGTATTAATATGCGGACTGAATGAACTATAAAATTATGATTTGCCTTTAAAATATTTGAAAAAATTACACCCAATAAAATATCATTTATAATTAGCCATACTGTATTATAAAATTTAATATATTCACTGGGAGAAAATCTAGTTCCCTTTAAAATAGATGATTCACTTTCAATTTTGGATATTTTCAATTTTTTAAATTGCAATGGCAAATTGTAAAGTTGTCTTAATCTAAAATTTATTTGATGAAAAGAATATGATAATAACGACAATGAAAATTTAATTGGATTTTGATTATTATGTGGGTTTTTGTATCTTAATTTTAAAAACGGGTAGCTCAAAAAGTTGCTCAAAAGGTAACAAGGTTTTTGAACTAAAAGCATATAAGAAAATGAAAGGATTGTAAAAATGGTGTCAATTATTGATTTTAAATCAACTGGAATTTTGAATTGCATAGAGTTATTTGCTATTGGATTTATTTTTGATCTTATATAGTTTGTCAGATTGATAATTCTCAACTCCTCTCTCATGTCATCTCTTCCACTGTTCACATTATTAGAGTTAATTAACCAATGTTGATTCATTTTAATATTGTATTTATTTGTCGTAGGTCTGTTAAAAACAATATTTCTGGCTTGATCATTACTATTCCAAAAAATGTTAATAGTTATTGGATTTAACGAATAATATTCCAATTTCCACGATTTTGGAGGTTTAAATAGAACTAATATTTCATCTGAAGGCAAAAGTGGCATCTGTCTATTAAAATCGTAATACATCAATTGATGATTTTTTGATTTGCAATTAATGGTATAAAGAATTTCTAACTTTTTCAATATAGAACTTTCAAAATTAATTTTTAAAGTTTTATAATCCGATTTTTTCAGGACATTAATAATAACCTGTTTGGAGGAGTTTGTACTATAACCTAACACAACATATTGCTCATTGGGATTATTTAATATTATATCATTTGGCCAAAATACAGAGACAACATGCATAATTATTAATTTTCGGAGTCACAATTTATTGAATTTCTCCTATCAAAAGTTAAAATTTTTGATTGTAAAATATCCAAATCTAAAGCTTCAACAAATAAATTATCTGTAAATTTATATAACTCAATATAAACTCCTGTCAAAATGGATACAACTAAAATCAATCTGAAAGTAAGAGAATTGTTGATCAACTGTTGAATGAAATAAGAATAAAAAAAGGACAAACCAATGATTATATACAGACAGAATCGAGTTAAAAGATTCTGTAAATATTTCTGATGCATTAATGATTTGGTTATAGTGAACCAAATAAGAAGAGTATGTTTACTTTAATTGTTTCAAATTGATACATTATTAACATGATTCTGCGACATTATATATGTGTTTCTTTTGATCCACTGTATTAATTTTACGTTGCGCCTCACATAAATAGAAAAATCAAAACATGTCTAAATTATACACAATATATACATAAATAGTTAAAATATATTATTTACAACCTATTTAAATTTTAAGCTAATTCATCCCAAGTATTAAATTAGAACATAGAAAGATGATTTGATTATTTTTATATTTTATAAAGTTATAGAGATTAAAGTACTAAACTATATTAAAACTTGTAAATTACACAATTACCAAGTGGAAGCAGCAGCAACATTTTCTGCACCTTCAGCAGCCCAGTCTTGAGTGTTACCTTCAGCAGCCCAATCTTCAGCATTACCTTCAGCAGTCCATTCTTCGTTAGCTTCAGTTGCTTCAGCTTCTTGAGCGGTTTCTTCTTCAACTTCTTCAGTAGCTTCTGCAGTTGGTTCCTCTGGATCTCTGTAGAAATATAAATCTGGCATGATTGACCATGGTTCAGTTCTGTTTGGAATGGTACCTCTTAATCTTAAGACTTCTCTAGCTAATAACCACCAGATTAAACCAATTGAGTGTTTACCTTTGTTGTTACATGGGATAGCAACATCAACGAATTCAGTTGGTGAGTCGACATCACATAAAGCAATAACTGGAAGGTTAACGTATGATGATTCTTTGATAGCTTGAGCATCAGTTCTTGGATCAGTAACAATGATTAATCTTGGTTCTTTGTAAGATCTAGTACTGTAGTTAGTGAAAGAACCTGGAGTGAATCTACCTGCAACAGCAGTAGCACTAGTGTGGGAAGCGAATTTTAAGACAGCTCTTTGACCTAAAGTTCTTGATGAGATAGCAACAACATCAGATGGGTTTGGAATAGCAGCAATAATTCTTGCAGCTAAAACAATTTTTTCCCAGGTTTTGTTAACATTGATGATGTTAACACCATCAACTCTGGTCTTGTAAACGTAACCGGTTTGGTGAACCTATAATAATAACAATAAAGTAATAAGAAAATATTATAATAAAAATGTTAGTATTCACTATCAAATTATTTCATTTTATTAAATCTCAGGAAGCTAGTATAATAACTTATTATTCATCAGTGTAAACAATATTTCTTCATTAATTAAATTTACAATAAAATTTCTGTTCCACTAAAATCAATATAATTCTTTTTAATATTAAAATTTTAAATATTCACATTTGAATTAGAGAAGTTCATTATAATTTAAATTCTTCTACCTTTATGGTTGTATAATCAAATCATTTAATTTTCAATTTGTTTGATATTAATTTATCAAAATTAATTCTTGATTTTCTAATACTTATTAATATGAATTAGTTATTTTTCTAAAATTATTACTTTGTTATTTTATATAAAGTTGTTCAGTTTCAGTTTCAGTTTCAGTTTCAGTTTTTGTAGTTTATTTAGTTTTCCTTCGATAATTTTTTTTGTTTTAAATTATACATACATTTGCGTTCTTTGAACCAAGATGTGCGTTAGCAGCAATCAAGAGTTGTAAATCTTCTTGAGTTAATGAAAAGTCGGCCATTGTATATTAACGGATCTGCTTGGTCTAATACTTGAATTAAAAGAATCAAAAAAATAATATTAAACAAACAGAAATGAATTAAATTTTTTAATAAACTGAAAATTCAACAAAAATGATTACTTCACACAACCAAAAAATCTAGTAACATCTTAGAATGGAAAATCTGGTAGTACTCAATCCTCACTTCCAGTTCGTAATACAATTTTTTTTTAAAGTGGAATTTTTTTTTTCACTGCACACACAATCCCATCATCTTTGCACATAGAGGTGCGCGGGGTTCTAACAGCTTGTGTTATTAATATGAATAACTCACAAAAAGGGAGGAAGAAAAGAGCACAACGAAAAACTTAATCAAAAGAAAGTTTTAGACAGCAAAAAAGGAAACCCTGTGCGGAAGCACGTGTCGTTTCTTATTTTTTTGAATAGTGTTTATTTGGATGTTATCCTCTTTTTGCTTAAAGTGTTTACATCCAAAATTATATGCGTGTACTGCCACACGTATCACGTGGTGCATTTCCGAAATTTTGGTTTATTCCCATTCGGCGTTTGGAGCTTTACGTGTTGTTTGGTTACTTTCACTCTCTCCAGCCACAATTAACTTCCCTTAATATTATATTTTTATTGTTGAAAAAAAAAAAATTTTAAATAATAAAACGGCGATATCGGTTAAAGTCTTTGAAAAAGCTTTATAGTTTACGGAACAAATGAACGACGTTCATGATTATTGAAATAATTACAATGGTTACACCAAATTAATAATGCCTTTATTTCGGAACAAATCCCTATCAGTTATATAAATATTAATCTACAAGTTGATAATTAATTAAGATTATTATCTATTTACTATCTGGTCAGTTATTCAAAAGTTAGTAACTTAAGGTTTCCTTTTGACTACAAGGCGTTGTTTTTTTTTGGTTTTAATTGTCTTTATTTATTAAAATTTGAATATTTTAATTACACATATTGATTCATCAGAATTTACTAAAATACATTTGATTCTATCCTACTAATTAATTTTTTATTAAAACTAGTTCATTTTTAACTTCAAATTATTATTAATTATTATTATACTTCTCGTGTTACGTATATTTATCTCATAGCTAATTATTTCACTTACATTTAATCTCATGGATCATCCTAATCATTACCATCAATAATTTAGAAATTAATAACAACAAATTATCAGGTTTATAAAAATATCAATAATAATGCTTATACCTCTAGATAGTGAAACAAATACTATTGATAACATAAATTATTTACACCCTCTACCAAAAAACCCAATAGATCATGGTGGTCCAACATCACATTTTAAAAGTGATTGGAAAATTGAAAGGAGACAATTAACCGTATTTTATGGTTATTTAACATTTGCAATTACAATTGTTTTTATAATAATCCTACCATGGTGGAATCGATTTTCAAATTATCTTTATTATAAAGTTTTACGACTCAGTAAAACTTTTAAATTACACCCAAAGATTTCAGTTTTAAAGATAAATCCAATGTCAACCCAAATGATTATATTTTGGACAATAATATTATCATCTTTATCATTATGTCAAACAAATTGGGATATACGTTTTATAGCATCCAGACTAGGTAGAGTACCCGTTTATTGTTTACCAACAATGTTATTTTTAACATTACGACCATCACCTTTAAGTGATGTATTATATTTACAATTATTACCAATTCATAAATGGTTATCAAGATTAGTTGTTTTACAAAGTTTATTACATACTATTGCATATTTATATATAATGGGAAAGACAAATACTTTTGAAAAATTAAATCGTTTCGATAATAAAAATGGAATTTATGCAATGATTGCATTTATTATAATTTTTTTCACTTCATTACCTTTTATTAGAAGACATTTTTATAGGATATTTTTCATCAATCATTATATTTGTACTTGGGTTGTAACAATTACATTATATTTACATGTTAGACCAGGAATACCATATTTAACATTATTAAATTGTCTTATTTTAATTTATCAAATATATTACAAGTTCAAACTTTCAAAAATATCAGCAATCTCAACAATGAAAATTTCAACTCACATGTTAGTTATAGATTTGCCAAATGATTCAATTTCCGCTCAATTCAATTTACCTGGTTGCCATATTAGATTGATTGATTATAATGAAAACCATTCTAAATTATGGAATATTATGAAAAATATTTTAATTCCAATTCAACATCCATATACTCTTGCATCTTTGCCTGTTGATAAATCACAAAAATTAATTGTTAGAGTTGGAACTTATCAATTGCAAGATCATACTAAATATTTTATTACTGGTTCATATTTACCTCATCTAAAGTTTATCAAAGGTTTAACCTCAAATTCTAATTCTACAAATCAAAATAATACTTCGCTTTCAATGATTGCTGCTGCATCCATAGGTAATAATTCAAATAATCTTAATTCGCTTTTAGTTAAAACAAAAGTTAAAAAATGTTTAATTGTTGTTGGTGGCTCAGCGATTAGTTTTGCTTTACCAATTTTAAGAGTTTTAAATTATAATGGTGCAATGGTTAAAATTATATGGGTTATTAGAGATCATGAAGATTTAAAAGTGTTGGATTATTTCCAAAATTATTTAATTAATGATGATTGTATCGATATTTTTATTACAGGAAAATATACTACTACAGAAAAAGAAAATTTTAAAGATGCACTGAATGAATTACATAAAAGGAAAATGGAACAAGATTTAAAACAAGAAACAGAAATTTTAAGTGGTGGATATTCATATTATAACACTGCAAAAAGTTCTGATAGTTGGGAATTTGATAATAATAAAAATCCCAATATTAAAAGCAATTCAAGCAAAAATATTAAATCTACATTAATGGAGAGCAATACACGTAGCAATAGCAACTCAACAAATTCCAGTGGTAACAATGATAATACTATGAAATATGCCTCATCACCTTTATCTTCGACAAAATCATTTGATTCTGATGTAGATGATAATCAAATAATCGATAATATTATTGATAACCATACAGAAACTTCACCACTTAATCCAGATCATGGTAAAAATTATGGATCATCAATTTTTAATCCTCAAGTGGAAAATATGCATAGAAAAAGTTGTATTGATTTTAAGAGTCACAACCAAAAAATTTCAAATTCTTATAATGATGAAACTATTGATATAGAGTTGAATGATGCTGGACGTTATAGACAGAATTTGGCAATGTTACGTCAAAGTAATAATCATTCAAAATCAACACCCTCTGCTGGAGTTGGATATTCAGCTAATAACAGCCAATACAATCTCACAGACATACCTGAAGAAAATATTACAAACCCTAGCCCACGTTCTAAAAATAAAAATATAACTATATCACCAATCAAAAATAGTAACCAGCTTTCTGATATAGTACCACAATCGTTCCATTTGGAATCATCCTCAGAAATTTCTCCAAATAAAGCAAGAAAATTACCTTTAAACACAGCAATCCCTTCGGCATTTTCTTCACATTTAAACAACAAATTATTATCTGGTACAGCATCCATCTCAACATCATCTGCTCTTTATGATGATCTTGAAAATTACTGGGTGTTAAAACATTCTTTCTCACATATAGAATTTGGTCGACCAAAATTAGGTTTACAGTATTATAGTTGGTGTATTGGTTCTTCATGTACGGGTCCACTGGTTGATTTGAAAAGTGGGAAACGTGTTTGTTATAATATAAGAGAAGACCCGATGTCAGGTTTCAACGATGAAATCAACGAGTTATATTCCAATGACACATTCATAGCAAATAGGAAAGCACGGTTTAAGGATAGAAATGGTGAACCTGATGAAACTATCTGGGTTATCGGAGCTGGTCCTGATGGTTTAGTTGACAATGCTAGATTATGGGCAAATGATTGTGGCTTTAGTTTCCATGAAGAGAGTTTTATTATATAAATAGACACCTTTACTACGACGATTATTTAATAACATACATAACTTTTTTATATAAAGGTCTATATCAATATTTTACACAGTGCGCTCTCATAGATAATATCAGAGAAATAGGAGTCTATTCTTTGTTGGTTCATTTGCTATCAACTTGATGAAAAAAGGGATCAGTACCATACTGTATGAATCCTTATTTGATATTGATTTATTTTGTTATAATTAAGATGCTTATATTAATAACTAATTTTCTTTGCTTATTTTTTGCTTATTGCAAAAAAATTGTACCTTCAAAAGTTAACCAAGTAGTCTTTGCTATACTCATAAAACATAATAGACCCTATTAATTATAGAAGTTAATTTATTTGAAATTTTTGAAATAAAGCCATTCTTTTTTTACTGTAAAAAAACCATGAACAACCATAACATATATGACAATAATACAAACAAGACAGAACAAGATTCTAAATTAAAATCAAAAAGAAGGCATCGAGCAAATAAGCATCAAAAGAAAATTGATTTCAAAAATGATGTAAGTAAAAGAGTTTGCAATAGCCCACAACCAAAAGTTGGTTCTAAATTATTTCTGAAGCCAGAAACATTGTTATCAAACAATACTTCAAATTATGGCAGTATAATAGAGAGGTTTTTACCTATAATGAAATCGTCACCGGGTACGAAATTATATCACCCATCTTTAACAAATTCTAGTACTAATGAAAATATTTCAGGAACAGACGGTAATTTGTCAAGAGATGTGAATAATAATACAACAAGAGCACCGAATATTACAATTTCTAACAGCTCTTCAAATAACCCAATTATTATTACTAATAACGAATTGCAAATTAATTCTAGATTTAGGGAATCCATATATGAAGAAGTTGCAAATAATACGGTTGCTTCGATCAATGATACCTCAAATGGTGAATCTGTTGGTTCGAATACAAACAATGTAATGCCAGTAAGCGAGTTCTTCAAATCTCAACTTCCACAAATATCAACTCACAAAGAAAATGTTGCCAAGGCTTTAGGATTTAAAACTCAACGTATCTTTAACTTTAAGCCATTGAAAAGCCCCAAAAAGATTAAAGATACATATGTAGATGAATCTTTGATACTTATTAACTCCAATGATGAGCACAATGTAAATACTGATGATAAAAAAGATAATTCATATCTTTCGGAGGTACCTTTCAAAATTCTTGATGCACCAGGTCTCAGAAATGACTATTACTCAAATCTTGTTTGTTGGGCTAACACATCTGATACCATTGCGGCAGGTTTAGGGTCTGTAGTATATTGTTGGAGTGAATCTTTGGGAACAGTACCATTACAATCATTTGGCAACGAATTGATATCAGCATTATCATACAGTAGTAAGGATTATCTTGCAGTTGGTACTAAAGAATCCCGAATTTTGCTTTATGAACCAAATTCAGTTTATATTGTAGCAACAGTTCTGTTAAAAAATCATTCAAGCATCTGTTCAATTAAATGGGTACCCAATTCAAATTATTTTTTTGTTGGCAACGATATTGGTGAAATAACATTGTTTGAAGTTATAAAAATAGAATCGAAAACAACAAATTTCAGGAAAATGCCACGAAAAGAACCATTTTTTGACTCTAGCAGATTTAAAAAAAGGATTAAATATAATCTAAAACATAAGATTACTTTCAAATGTGACCAGCAACAAATTTGTGGTATTGATGTTAATAATTTGGGAAAACAATTAGCAGTTGGTGTTAACAATAATAGTAGCAGTATCTGGGATATTTCAGATTTGAACAATCCAAAAAAAATGTTTCACTTGAAACACGAAGCTGCAGTCAAAGCAGTTGCATTTTGTCCATGGATGCCAAATTTGTTAGCAACAGGTGGTGGAAGCAGGGATAAAAATATTAGATTCTGGCACTCTAAATCGGGCACTTTGATCAGTAAACATAAAACAAAAGGTCAAATAACAGCTGTTATATGGTCAAGATCAAAGAAAGAAATTTTAGTGACTTTTGGTTTTGGTGAATCATGTGAAAAAAATTGTATTCTTGCAGTTTATTCATATCCAAGCATGAAATTGAATATCCAAGTAAATGCTCCTCCAGATATGAGAATTTTAACAGCAGATTTATCAAATAATTTTCATTCAATATGTGCCTCTATAAGTGACCAATCGGTTAGGATATACAATATTTGGAACTCCAAATATGATTTGAAATCAAACGTTTATGATAATGATGCCTATGGAAGTGAAATAATAAATACAGAAGAAGGCGTTAATGAAGAAATAGACATTATTCGTTAAAACATTTATAAACATTTATAGTTAAAAACAAATAGATATGTAAATGAATTTGATTAATTTTACATTTTTCAATATAAATTTGTCAAATAACAATATCTTGTAACTCTAGAAAAATTAAAAATCAATTATATAACTGTCCGTATTATGCCTAATTCAGGTGATCTTATGTCAACTTCAACAGATAACATCGCAATGCATTTAATCATTTTTATTATAGATTTTATCTATTATTTCAATGCAAAATCCGCTCATATAATTGAGTTGGTGACCCCTTTTCCGGTACTTGGTATGTACATTCAATTGGAATATTTTGTCAGAGTTTATCAGTTACCAATTCAAATTGACAGAACAAATAGATTTCGTGTTTTTTTCTTCTAGCATCTAGGATGGAACACCATCATAATCATTCTTAAGTTTTTCATTCAATAGTTTTCTCCAATATTTTCTATTTCTATGTACAGGTAATTGTTGAAATTGCATCACTAAAAATAAGATAAACAGTAAAAATCCCATAACTGAACTTGGTGTAATCATTTGAACAAAAATATGATGCGATACAACAGCTTGATAAGGACAAGTTGAATCTATACCAACAATCCAACAATTTTCACTTGATAATGAATTTAAATTTATCCATAAAACATCTTCACCTGATGGAATCAATGAAATCATATAATATTGCTGCAATGTATTTCTTGGTACGGCAAGTTCATAATCACCATCCATAGATTTACATTCTATAATTGATTTTGAGTATGTTTTCTTTTCGTTAGTAATTACAAAATCTGAAGAATTCTTTGAATTAACACAAACTGCATAAAATTTTTCATCACAAGAAGTAGCAATCCAACCGATTTTACTTAATACAGCACATCTATTACTATATTCATCATCACCATCACCATCACCATCACCATCACCATCGCCATTATCATTATCAGATGAATTATTTGCCGAAGTATCAACAGCTGTATAGTTTCGGATTGATTCCAAATATGAAATATAATATGGAATTCCTCTATTTGTTAAATTACTGAAAATATTAGAAATTGATAATTCATTAATACCAGTTTGAGTAGGTTGGTACGGAGCCCAAGACCATAAAGAAACTTCTAGAAATTGAGTGATTTCTGAAAGATTATTGAATGAATGATTAATTATTGGACTATAACCACATTTTATACTTTCCCAATATGATTGTAATGTAAAAGGATCATCTTCAGTATCATAAGCAAAATGTAAACTTGAATTATCAAATGAAATTTCGAAAGTTTGACATTCAACATCTTCTTCCTCTTTTATTTCCATATCTAATACATTAAATGTAACACTTGCATCAGTATTACTATCTAAAGAAGTGAAAAAGGTATATTTATCATCGGATAAATTATAAGAAGTATTTGAAGATAAATTATTATCTATAACAACTGGAAATACACGTTGACTTAATTTAAATAATAAACTTCTTAATGTTGGTAATGCATTATTATCAACATTTAAAGGAGAAACAACTTTTTCAATTGAATTAAATACTGAACCAAGACTTTGAATTCCAGAATCAGTTAAATTTGAAGGTATTGTCTGATTTGTATTAAAATTAATTGAATTTAATTTCAATAAAAGGAACATAAGATTAATATCCAAATCATTATTAGTATCTGTTAAAAATTTATTTAAAGTTGATACAATTGAAGTTAAATTAAATGTTGAAACATCACATTCCGTATAATTATTTGAATTTACTTGTTCAAGGATTTTATCTTTTGGACACATAAGCCAATTTTGATTTATTTCATCGTAATAAAGGTGGATTACAAAACTCTGAACACCAACATTCATTAAAGTTCTAAATTGATCTAATGAATCTGAACTATAACCATAAGAATCAAAAACAACGGTGTTCAAATCCAAACCTGGTGCAATTGTATATTCTAAAGTAGAATTTTCAGATACATCCCTTTGAGTTCTTATTCCTATAGCTCTATTCCTAGATAAGTTTGGCCATTCCCTTGCTTGTGAATAACTTGTTAACGTTTCCCAAGACTGAAGCACACCATTTTGTTCTAAAAGTTGTATTGCATTAGCTGAAAAAGAATGGTATAATAATAACAAAGATAAATTTATTAAATAGTTCATAATAAATTTTACCAGAGTGACTCCGGTGTTGAAAATATTGTTATTCTACAATAATCAGAAAATAAAGTTGTAAATTCATTAGATGATGGATTAGTATATGAGAATATTCTTTTTTTTCCTTTAGTGATGAAAACATGTCCGAAATCTACACACAACACACAAGCAACTTTCTGTTATAACGCGGATTTAAAATAATATAATAAACAAGCACCGGATGTAAATTGTTCAGAATTTATAAATTCCGTTAATTACAACATTCTTTCTTTTGTTTATTAGTAATCTTTTTTATTCTTTGAAAACGTATTTGTTTTATATCACATTATTTGATAATTTATACAATTTTATTCAAAGTGCAGTTTGACTAAAACGAAACAAAATCATGACATTATCTGAATCATTATTGGATATTGCAGTTGCAGGTATTGCATCACTTCCAATTAGACAATTTGCTGATGATATTGCAACACAAGTAAATTATCAATTTATTGATGAAACATTTCATTATCCACAATTCAAAAGAATTTTTAGAGGTGATTTCCATACTTGGAATCCCAAAATTACAACACCACCAGGTTTATATTACTTATCTTTAATCTATTGTAAAATTTTTAATATTGATTGTACATTAGAAAATTTAAGATTTTTCAATTATATTGGTGGTTTATTTTTAATTGCAATGGTTATTTTAATTAGAATTAAAACTAATCAACCAGGTTTTACAACAGCTGCAATTTTTTTAAATCCTTTATTAACATTATTTTATTCATTATTTTATACAGATGTTTGGGCAAGTGCAATTGTTGTTGCAGCTTATGCAGTTGTTGTTTATAAACCAAAAGGTAATTATTTTTTAACATCTGTTATATCTGCAACAATTGGTTTAATTTCTTTAACATTTAGACAAACTAATATAATTTGGTGTATATTTTTATTAGGTGCATTAATTGATTCAAAAGTTAAAGATGAAAATCTTTATAAATATGAAGAAGG